>CANSZD010001837.1:0-147500 GCA_947648045.1 Beta corolliflora | reverse complement strand
AACATTTCTTATGAGAACTTTGTCAGTGTTATCTTCAAGGTAGCATCAAATTACATGTAATCACTTCCACCGACTATTACTTACCTTTCAGTGAAAATTTGTCTGAGTACTATTTGACATCAGCTAAAAATTACGGAAATCACATATTCGTTGCATGTGTAGTTGCATGGGGAAACAATAGCTGAACTAATGAAGGCTTTGCAAGAATTGTAGATCCGTCTTTAATCAATAATTTTGTGATTTGTTGTTAATGCTTCTTTACCAATAAATAAGTTGAATGCTATTGAGTTTGCTCTCATATAATACAACTGCTTGGACAGACAGACAAGGCAGCTATGCTTGATGAAATAGAATTTCCGAGGCTCCAAGTGATGAAGGTATTATCTTTTAGGACTTATCATGGTTACATGATATTTGAGAGAGATTATTATCTTCTCCAAAGTTGTGTCACTTTTATTAAAAATTATATGATGCTTTAAGTTGTACCTTTAAGTTGCAATTTATACAAACCAAACCACTTGTGCATGCATGAAATACATGGCATGCATATGTGGTGCTTGCACTTGTGGTGCTTCTGCATTCTGTGCACAGGGGTTTGGTTAACTTGTAATACAGTGACTTATTAATGGGCCCTATTTATGTTACATCGCGTTTATATGTCGAATGGTGATTTCCGTATTAGGTTGCTTTACCCATGGCAGATCTGAGCCTCTTCTTGACTCTCCCAAAAAAAAGGATACAAGGAGAACTATACATACATGTGGATGGTTTGTTAGTTATTCAAATAGTACTTGGCTATTTTTGGAGAATTTTGTTCCTTGTTTGGGAATTTAAAATGTTGTTATTTATGTAAATGCATGTAATTTTATTTTAAATAACTTTTAATTTCAACGTGAGCATATTTTGTTGTTTTGGGTGTATAACTTGAAATGGTGAAGGTTGTATTATTGTGGGTTTTTTGAATTGTAATCAAAGATGGTAAAATGTTGTTCTTTTATGCTTGAAATACGGCATATTAGCTGCATCACTTTGGTGTGTAATTAAGCTAACAACTAACAAGTGAGGTGTAAAGTTTGGACTGCACAATTGCACTGCACAATTTAGATACCAAGTTTTGTTTGTTCAACATAAAATTATTCTCTCTCAAATTGAGGCTTTATGAGCTATGCTATATGCATACATTGGATCCAGAAGAAATGAGGAGCCCTTTGAATAAGCCTTTAAGCTCCAAGCGAAATTTGAGAACGCATCGCACAACAGGCTTGGTATGCCTTCCACGGTAGAAAATTTGGTCTTATTTATGGGCTGCTAAGGACGACGACACTGAATTTTTACGGGCGTCCAATGATTTCACCACCGTGGGTGCTCGCTAGAAGTTCAAAGTGAGGGCATAATCCACCTAGGTGACATGCATTTGATGTTGTTTCTATGGTCTAGAATTATTAGGCTCGTTTTGTTTAGGTTGGGGTGAAATACCGTGTTATATATGGCCTTATTATGGGCTTGTTTTTTTCCAGATTTCAACAAGTATTAGCATCACTGTTTGCGTACTGTCAACTTTTATTATGTTTAGCTCCATTTTATTTTTGTTTTGCATTAAATTGTTAACACTCTATGGATTACCAATTTGTCGATCGTGTTCTAAATTTTATTGTTTATTGATGCCTTATCTGTGTTCGATATTACTCAATGCTTTCGTTAATTTTTTAAATTGAGCAAAGAGCATGGATTATCATATATTGTGGGTTTTAAATTTTAATCCATTCTTTCTTTTTCTTCCACCTTTCTATTATCTCTTCCAAGTATGTTGACGTTAATCAAAAATAAAAATCACTAATCAACACTTACTAATTAATTAACATAAGTGCACGAGCCAATAACTAGCTAGTATTATCAGAAGTTAAGAGCTTACTGAAAGGAAGTATTTTTTTAAATAAGTCCAAAAATGTTATTGACAATGATAATAAATAGAGTTAAAAGGGCCTTTCATGGAGGAGTTATTACTTATCAGCTTCTATTTTTGAGACATGAGACTAGCGTCGAACACTCTAAATTGGGGGATGGGGCCAAATGCTTTTGCAATTGGTACCAAACTAATTTTTTACCATTTGGAAGAGGTTTGTTTTTTTTACAAAAAACAAACCTCTTCCAAATGGTAGTAATATTAAAAATGGTAGCATTATGATTAACCCTTAATTAATTTTGATAGAGTTTTTCTTCCTTCCTCTGTTAGTCATGTTAAAAAAAGTATCTCATGAAAAGCTTTTTTCGGAAGTATTGGAAGCCCTTATAGTTATAAGACTGTCAAGTCATCATATTCTCTTTGATTTTTGCTCTTTCTATCATGTGAAAAAAGATGGTGTTGTTTTATCCCATACTATTGCTAAATATAAATTTGATCATGTATGAGTTTGTTTGGTTTGAGGAATTTCCCAAGTTTACAGTAAACTCAGCAAATTGAGATAAGCCCACCCATATATAAGTAATTATAACTAGTTTCTAGGCTCGAGCTACTCCCTAATAATTACATCCTTCATTTATTAATTAATATTTAACTTTAAAATAATAACGCTTGTGATAACGGGATCAAATCTTATACAATGCATTTTCTAATAGAATTTATTTTACCTACTTAAAAAATAGTCGTTCTGCTTAATATGATCAGACAACTTGAGAAATTTCAAGACACTACAATTCTAATAGCACCATTAAAAACAAATTAAACCTTCCAATACTAAACTTCTAGTTGCTAAAATAATTTCTTTAACAGATCGTAACAAACTATTATTCTGACATTCCTAGACATTGTTGCAGTCTTGAAGAATTGTACTGTTTCAGCATCATGTTTACTTGTAATTGGAGTTATGTGATCTAACTTGTTTATAATTGTCACTTCTCTTAAGCAATGTCGCCAACATCTGTCTGGAATAATTCGTTCGCAAGAATAACACTTCTCCCTGCAATGCTGCAAACATCTTCCTAGACGAGGTTTGCAATGATCATCACACTTCGATTTATCATCGTCGTCTGCGTACTCAAACTGGTTACAAATGAAAACACACACATGATTTAGTTTACTAATTAGTATAACTAATTACAGACATGCATAAGTGAAAGCAAAAAAGATAAAAGAAACTAAACACATGTTTTAGCTAGCTAGGGTCAGGTGATAAACAGATACAAAGAGCTACAGCCGTGATAAACTAACAAATCTGGTTAAACAATGCAAGATATCATTAGGCCAAAAAAGAGAAGTTTCCCTTAGTCATGAAGTGCGAGGAACAAATGCAGTGGCACATGATTGCCAAAGAAGCAAGGAAAGAGAGTAGATGCAACTTTGATTACGGAAACATTATTATCCCCTCCCCTGTATGTAATACTCTAAGGCTCTGTTCGTTTTGGGTTGAATTAATGAAAATTCGATTCGGTTTAGTTCGATTCGACAATTCCAATTCGGTTCGATTCGATTCAATTCAATTCGGTTAGTTTCTTACCACGGTTTTCATTCACTTGGTTCGGGTTTATTCGTTCGATTCGGTTGATTCGATCCCAAAAAAAAAGAGCCAATTATCTCGAGCTAAGCTTACTGAACTCTCAGCCTCCTAATGGGGTGAGCAGTAACAGTGATGTCTCCAACTTGGGTTCTAATACCCAAACTCTTTTAACGTAATTGAATGTGATAGCTACCGTATTTTCCGAAAAAATAAAATAAATAAAAGTACTGCTACTAATAAGATGATAATGTAATACCTGAATCTCCTTTGAGTCCACCATTAAATGATCCCTTTGCTGAAGCAACTTGATAATTATTGTCTTTGGACGCGCAAGCCAAAGTAGACCATCAATAAGACCATCGAACTTGTCATCTTTTTCCAAGAATTTGCGACATAGTTGATTTTCAAGTCCTTGACACTATGGAGGGGAGAACAATTTATTCTCTGTCTTATATCGGAAGGAACCACATAGTATGATATTACATCGGATGGCAAAATCTGCACAAGATCGACAAATTAAAACAATAATTGTAAGCACTTCATAAGATTGTATGTTATATTTCCTCCGTTTTAAAATAAGTGAAACACTTTTTTCAAAAATCTCTCACATATTAAATAGGAGTGTTTCACTTATTTCATAAAGGAGGAAGTATAAACTTGGCATGTGTAAAAGTTATTTTCTAAAAACACACTAGAAAGAAGAGGCCGAGTAGACCAACCTCTGTAAACTGCACTTCCAAATGATTCACTACGTCTCCTGCTACATTAAAATTGCCCAGAAATTTAATTATGTTCTCATATTCAAATGAATCATTGTGTTCATTTCGGTGGTACCACCTCAAGTGAAGTTTAAATCTTGGAATGTGAGGTGACGTGCGCAAATACTGCAATGCAGAAGCATCCATAGTCGCCAGTTCCTCAACAGGGCAAGGAGAATGTATGAATATTAATTTTAGAGACTCTAGAAAGCTATTTGAAATTTTAACACTCCTCAATCCAAGACATCTACTAAGAAAGAGTTTCCTTAGCTTGGAGAAATGAGAATAATTGATGATCATACGCAACTGTTCATCAGTTATAATGGCATTAACGATATTTAATTCAATCAACCCCTTACTAGAAGCTAGATCATGGATGACACAGGACCCAACTTCTCCCGATTGTTCGTCGAATTTGAAGTGTTCGAGATCGGGGTTGTCTAACTCTATCTTCTTGAAAAGATTTGGTTGTGCCACAAAAATGCATAGATTGACAAGTCTTTTGAGACACGAGGCATGTAGTGTGTCCATTTCCATTCCACGTTCACCCCAGATAAATTCCAATTTCAGGGACTCTAATAGAGTGCAGTTACTAGTGATACTATCAAGTACCCTTTGATTTAACGTGACATATCTTAAAGATAGACACCTTAATGTAGACCACCTCGTTTCGACGCAAGAATTAAGCATGCATCCCCTCAATTTCAACTTAGTTATTTCTTGTTTCCAGGAACCCAAGGAAGATATAGGCAAGTATGTACCAGTGAAATTGAGGTCATAATTGTAGTCATCCCGTTGACCAATTGAGAAATTAAGCTTCTTGACTCGGAATTCATTGACTGCGCGAACAAGAAGGTTATTTACTTGGCAAGTTAGTGATTCTGGGACATAATAAGTATTAGGATTAAGGTGTAATATTGGGATATGAAGTTTAAGCTCTTCCAACGTTATGTTATTGTAGTGAACACAACACTTGGACATTCTAGTATAAATATGATTGACACTATTGAGAAGTTGTTCATGTGAAATTGTAGGGTTTCGCTTAATGGAGAAGAAACCTTCTGTTAACCTTAAGCATGGGAGGGTTAGCCACAAGTTCTTCCATGAACTCGAGAGGACGGCGGTCGCCGCAGCTTCATTGATGGAAAGGTAATTGAGTATTTGATGTCTTAGATGTTCCGGTAGTTCCGACATCCGATCTTTCTCGCTGAGCTCCTTATTCATTGCTACCATAACCTTCATACTATAGTACTATTACTGTTGTTACTAAGTTCGCTTGAAGAAAAGCTACCGCCTCTTGATTTAGACACCTAAGAGTACTCGGTAGTAATTGCAGAGGTTTACCAAATCTTGAAAATAAAACTTACATGGGTGCATGTACTTATTTGCGATGATATAAGGCCTTTTATATAGGCTTATGAATTATTACTCTTAACCCGATTAGGATTAGGTTTCCTAATGATAACGACAACATATATATTCAGAACAACCCATATTAACTTAAATTCCCTAAATTAAACAATTTAAAGTATTCTTAAACTAGGACTTTCCATAAACCTCACATAAACACAACCACAAAATTTTGGAGAAAAAACAAGGAAAAATCACGAAAAATCGAAAACAAATAACAGACTTAGAAATAATTTGGGACGGCATTGAATCAGTTGCAGATGTTAGGTTCAGTGGTTCTGTTGCATTATGGGTTCAGTGACCTTGTTTCTTTTTGACGCAGGTTCGAATCATACGAAGAGATTTATGTGGTTCCTTTACTCCTGTCTCCTTTTCCCTTCGTTTTTGTTTTGTTTTGTTTTTTTCCCTGTTCTTGGCAATATCTTGAATGATGGTTTGCTTTTATAATTTTTAATTTTGTTTTCTTTCCATTACTTTTTTTTTCTTTTTTTTTTAAATTCAAATAGAGCCCCACTTTTTTATTTTGTTCATTTCTTTGGTGGAAAAATGCTACCCAAATAACACCAACTTTTACCCATCTTATATAATTAACTTTTTATTATTTTGGCAAACACCCAAGTTTGAGTGGTATCTTATAGGAATAATATGGCTCTTCATTCCCTATATTCAATGTCTCTAAAATGTATTAGTGACGGCAAAAAAATTTTTGAGTTTGGATTATTATGAGAAGCATCTCACAACTTGAAATTATATATGGATTATTCATATCAAATTCTCTTTCTTAATTTTATAGAACCCAAACTAATGTGAAGTGTCTGTCTGTCATTCAACATATTACTTTGAAATTTTTGCTTTCCAATTTTCAGTTTGTAAATAGTCAATATATATTTAGATTTATACTACTTCCAAAAATACTTAGTATTTAATTGTCCTTCTGTAAATCTGAATTTTTTTAATGCCGAAACAAGTGCTACTCAATGGCTAATGCATAAACCATTTTAAATTTATTTCTGATTTTTTAAAGGACTTCGAATCCACGTAAGTCAAATTCAAGATCCGTCACTGCTCTAAAAGCCATATAAACTATAGTCTTGGTCATTGCAATTTGCAAAATCATAACAAGGTTTGTACCTGTTAGAATATATACCTTGTATATATTGTGTATCTCTGATTTAGTTAGTGTATCATTAGTTTCCTAATTAGTTGGCTAATTTGTAGCCTAACTTACCTCTTGTATATTGTATATAACGTTTACTTGATGCAATACAATCGGCACGGAATCACATTCCTTCATGGTATCAGCCTTTTTCGATCCTCTTCCAACCCTAGCCTATCTTCTCCTCCTTCTTTCTATCTTTTCTCTTCATTCCATCCATGGCCGACTCTCAAAAATTTCAAAGTAAAAACATGTACTTAGGAAGTTTCATCTCATTCGAGAAATCGTTGAGAGAAAAGATGTAATAGTTAGCAAAGTTCATACGGATAGCAATGTCGCTGATCCTTTGACTAAACCATTGCCTCAGCCTAAGCATGAGAGTCATACTAGGGCTATAGGACTTAAGCATGTAGGAGAGTGGCTTTGATTGTGTACTATTTACTTTTAATTAGTTCACAGTTATAGTTACTCCTGTGATATGTTTGGTTATGTTTATCAATAAAAGGTTATGTTCTTATTTAATCTTGGTTTAGTATTAAATAAAACGTTCAAAGTATTTTATAACGTTTGATAGGATTGTCAAATATGTGATTTGACGAATGAAACCCTATCCAGTGAACAGGAGTTATAATTTACCTTTGTCCCTAGTTCGAATCATTAAAAATGAACGTAAATGATTCTGTTTGATGGACTAGATTGCAAGTTGATTGATAGCGCAGTTTCATGGGCTATGGGGACATCGAGATGTCTAGTCATTTGCATAGGCGTGTATAGTTGATACACGTTGGGCAGACCTAGTGGGAGTTCTCTAAAAGGTTTATGAGAATCTCATTAATATATTTAGTGGATTCCTTAGACATGAGTATGACACTATTCTTACTTAAGGATTAGTATGTTTTTGACACTGCAAAACGTCGTGCCGTAAAAGGAGGCTATAAAAGCAGTGATCGGAATTGCTACGAATTGAGTGGGAGTTTTGGTTATACAAGACTGGATAAAGTCCTCCTAAGAGTTAGGATTGGTGTCTTGGCCTCTTGAAGAGCGAGAACTGAAAATGCATGGCCGTGCTCAAATGGATTAAGGAGTTAATCATTTGTTTCGACAGTTCGAACTCGGATTTCAAGAAACAACTTGAATATTGGTATGGTTTACATAAGATGTTACCATGTCATCAAGTTAGACATTAAGCGACTTAAGGAATTTGAAGGTTACACACGTGTTCTTAGACAAGTGGGAGATTGAAGGATTTTGTCCTCGATCAAGTGTAATAAACTAAATGTATATGGACGAATTATAAAGATAATATATTCAATAATATTAGGTGACCCCAACGTTTTGCTAGAAGCTAATTGCGGTTGGTTGGGCTAGTATATTTAGGCCAACTACTAATATGTATTGGGTCCTATGAGGTCACACAATGTGACAACCCTTGGATATTACCCAAATCCATTTGTGAAATGGGTTGGGCGGTTTTAAAGATGGATGGAAGAGTTGTAACTCATGAGGTTATTAGGCTCATAATGTATGACATTATGAGGCAAAATAAAGCCTCATGAATCACCTCTTTGTAACCACCTTATATAATGATATGGGGGTTACAAAGGAGAAGTGTGATTACATCATATTGGTAGAGAAAATCTGATTTTCTTGGCTCCTCTCTCTCTCTCCTCATTTTCGGCCATCACACCTCAAAAGCAAGAGATTTATTCTCTCTTCCGTACTAGCATACGTGGTGATCTAAGGGTTGTTCGTGGACCAACACTAGAGGAACGGCGATTGACGTTCTAAAGGATCTCCACTAGAAGGCTCGAAGTGGAAGTGGAATTCACGCATCAAGAGGTATATTCTACACTCTTAGTTGATTCATGTTAATTTATGCAAAGATCTTGGTGTTAGATGCTTGAGTATGTGATACTCGTTTTCCGCATTAAGCATCTAAATTCCTACAACTATTGCTTTGTGTGTATGGGAGTATTATCATCCATATTATTGTTTTGTGTTATCTCAATATTTAGTATATTAATATTGTCGAACTTTAAGATGTCAAGACCATACTATTGATTTTTGTGTGTGAAAAAATATGGTAATATCAAATGTGTAAGAAACAATAATATGGATCATCAAATACTATTAGAACGAATCCACTAATAAAGATAGAGAAACTCGTTGTCAAAAAAAAAAATAAAAAAAAAATAACTAATAGAAGAATTATAGTACTCCCATACATACAAACGGGCTCTCAAAAACAATCTGCACACAAAATAGAGTATTCTTACAACTCTAAAATAACCTCACTTAAGCTCTCTCAGTGAACCTTAGTGCCAAGATAAACTCATGCACACACCGATGACTACAACTTACTGCCAAAGCATATTATTTAACAAAAAATACCTAGAATCCTAAATACATAAGGAATGGATGCTAAAAGATAAAAAGTCGCTGCCGCATGATCAGACTTGCTAAGAAGTTATATAACACTGTAATTCTAATAGTAGCAACATTAAAAACAAACCTTCGTTCCTATACTAAAATTCTAGTTGCTAAATAATTCATTTGACTTACCATTTATTAATGCTTGAATCACAACATTTTGATACTTTCAAGAAGCCAATATATAGATCGCCACGAAACTAAGCATACCAAGGGACCGATACATCGATCAACACATGAACCACTTGAGAGACCATGTACTATCAATACTCAAATTCAAGAGACATCCCCACATATTTTTATTTTGACATTCCGAGACATTGTTGCAGTCTTGAAGAATTGTACTGCTTCGTCATCATGTTTACTTGTAATTGGAGTCCTTTGATCTAACTTGTTCATAATTGTAACTTCTCTTAAGTAATGCCGCCAACATCTATATGGAATTCGTTCGCAAGAATAGCACTTCTTCTTGTAATGCTGCAAACATCTTACTGGATGAGGTTTGCAATGATCACACTTTGATTTATCATCGTCCTTTGCATACTCGAACTGATCACAAAAGAAAACACACACATGATTTTATTTACTAATTAGTATAACTAATTACAGACATGCATAAGTGAGAGCAAAAAGGACAGAAGAAACTAAACACATGTTTTGGCTCAAATGGTAAACTCTTAGTACTGTACTAAGTGTAATACCTTAAGCTCCTTTGAGTCCACCATTATCTGACCCCTTTGCTGATACAACTTGATAGTTATTGTCTTTGGACGCGAAAGCCAAAGTAGACCATCAATAAGGCCATCGAATTTGTCATGTTCTTTCCAAGACCTTGCGAAGTAGTTGATTTTCAAGTCCTTGCCACTGTGGAGGGGAGAACAACTTAGTCTGTGTCTCATATGGGGAGGAACCACATAGTATGATATTACATCGGATGGTAAACTCTGCACAAGATCGACAAAACAATTATAAGCAATCCACATGATTGTATATATGTTATATATATATATATACTTGGCATGTATAAAATTTAATTTCTAAAAACACACTACAAAGGAGAGGCTGAGTAGACCGACCTCTGTAAACTGTACTTCCAAATGATTCAGTACTATCTCTCCTGCTACATGAAAAGTGCCCAAAAACTTAACTAACTTCTCATATTCAAATGCATCATCGTGTTCATTTCGGTGGTACCACTTCAAGTGAAGTTTAAACCTTGGAATGTGAGGCCACACGTGTAAATTCTGCAATGCAAGAGCATCCATAATCTCCAGTTCCTCCAAAGGGTAAGGAGAACGTGTAAATATTAATTTTAGAGAATTTAGAAAGCTATTTGAAATTTTAACGCTCCTCAATCCAAGACAACCCGTAAGAAAGAGTTTTCTTAGCTTGGAGAAATGAGCAAAATTGATCATACGCAACTCTTTATCGGTTATAATGGCATTGGAGATATCTAATACAATCAACCCCTTGCTAGACGCTAGATCATGGATGACACAGGACCCAACTTGTCGGGATAGATCCTCGAATTTGAAGTGTTCGAGAGTCGGGTTATCTAACTCTATCTTCCTGAAATTTATTTGTGTCACAAAAATGCGTAGAGTGACAAGTCTTTTGAGACACGAGGCATGTAGTGTGTCCATTTTACTTTCACTCCTCTTTATATGTTTCAATTCTAGGGACTCTAATAGATTGCAGTTACTAGTGATACTATCAAGTACACGTTGATTTAAAGTGACAAATCTCAAAGATAGACACGTTAGAGTACACCACCTCGTTTCGACACCAGAAGTAAGCATACATCCTCAATTTCAACTCGGTAATATTATCTTGTTTCCAGGAACCCAAGAAGGATATAGGCAAAAGTGTACCATCAAAATTGCGGTTAGAGTGGTAGTCATTATATTGACCAATTGAAAAATTAAGCTTCTTGACTCGGAATTCATTGACTGCACGAACAAGAAGGTTATTGACTAGGCAAGTTAGTGATTCTGGGACATCGTAAGTAATAAGATTAAGATCTAATGTTGGGATATGAAGTGTAAGCTTTTCCAACGTTATGTTATTGTGGTGAACACCGCACTTAGACCGTCTAGTAAGTAGGTGATCGACACCATTAAGAAGTTGTTCATTTGAGATTTTAGGGGTGTGCTTAATAGGATTGCGGAAGAACGATTTTGCTAACCTTAAGCGTGGGAGGGTTAGCCACAAGTTCTTCCATGAACTCGAGAGGACGGCAGTTGCCGCGGCTTCATTAGTGGGAAGGTAATTGAGTATTTGATGTCTGAGATGTTCCGGTAGGTTTGATATCCGATCTTTCTCGCTGGTCTCCTTCATACTATACTACTCCCTCCGTTTCCGAAAGTTCTTCCACCTTTGACCAATTTCCTCTCAAAAAAGATTTCAAATAGGAACAACAAAAGAAAACGTTGAAGAAAAGCTACCAAGGGAGTGTGCTTAACTGCTTAGAGCCCCTTGATTTAAACCCTAATAGGTAGTTTACGTTCGGGAACAACTCTAACGACAGAGAACAACCAAATCTGGAAGATAAAAGTTATGATGATGTGATATAAGTGTGAATAAGGAGAATAATTGACTAATATCAAATATCCTAGGTAAAAGATTACGGAAGATTGTAACCATAATTTTTTTTTTAAGGAAACCCATCAAGGGAAACTATATTAATAAATCGGAGCGAGCACCAGAAACTAGGGTTGTTCAGGGTGCGGTCTGGACCGCACCAAACCGCAACCCAAACCGTTTTTTCGCGGTTTGGGTTGGTTTGCGGTTTTTGAAATTGCGGTTTGGGTTATGGTTTCAAGCAAACTGCGGTTTGCGGTTTGGGTTGGGTTTTAATTTTTGTAAACCGAAACCGCACCGTAAACCGCAATTTTATATGATTTTATTTAAAATTTTTTTATCTATTTTGATTTTTTTTAAATACACTTGACAAGGTGGCATACAAGTATACAACTGAAAAAAGAAGTTTGAGGTAAAGAACTTGGACACTTTTGATAAATTACTATTTATGTTTAATTATGAAGTCAACTTCATATTTATTTGGACTCTTTATATTTATTAACAAAATTTTTTTTTACTCTTAGATTACAAAATTAATGTCGCGGAGGAAAAAATGGTTAAACCGCAAACCAAACCGCACCAAACCGTTTTGCGCGGTTTGGTTTGGGTTGGTTTGGGCAAAAGTGTGGTGCGGTTTGGGTTGGGAAAATGTCAAACCGTATATTTGCGGTTTGGGTTGGGTTACATCCCAAACCGCACCAACCCAAACCGCGAACACCCCTACCAGAAACAACACCAACAGGAAAATCATTATCCCACACTCTTTCACCCACCTCAGAAGGAGATAGATGAGCAAGAAGATGTGCTACAATATTACCACTACGCCTAACAAACGACCATAAAACAGGTAAAGATAAAGATAAAAAAATATCTTTAATACGCGTTTAATTTGTCAATGCATTTATGTGACCTTAAGTATCTTTTATGACATATTAGTAAAAATTATAACGATTAAATATCAATTAAATACTCATTTGAGATGAATCAAACAAAACCCCACGTGATTATTTTTTTTCCTTAATATAGCAGAATTTACAAGATTTATTTTCTTATTGTGAATAGTGTCAAGATTCCAAGTGAACAAACTAAAAAATTTAAAGGGAGTACTACTTAACAATAAGGTCTTTTCTAACCTATACCATAAGGCATAGGTTAACCCTATACCATAAGGCATATATAGGTTAACCCTAAATTGAATTGTTTATTGAATTTTAAACACTATATGATATTAGCATTCAAAGAGGGGTCCCTAGATACACATTTTATTTTATTTTTTTCCACTTTAAAGTACTCGTGATATTTGGCTTGGACAGATTAAACAAAGTAAGAGTGACTTGTATATAATAATAATAATAATGAGAGGGTAAATCGACTCACCAAACATTTATATGACCAAACATTTAGTGTCAAAGTTATCTATGTTTCTCTTTAAACACCACCTAAATCCATTTTCTTCTCACCATCACAAGAATTATCTACAATAACCACACTTCTTTGGACACTTTTGTACCTATAATTCTTAGCCAAAAACACAAAGACACAAAGATTCAGTACAAAAATGACCATCAAGAACCAGTAAAAATAATCAAGACGACTGTGGTTTAAATCCTTTCCTATCCATTTCTTTCCTCCATTCATCCTAGTAACTTGATTCACAACCATGATCAAAAAGCTCGTCATGAAGCTCCCAATACCGATAACACTAAGGTAAAACGCCATTCCTAAGCTCCGCATCGAATCCGGAACTTGATCATAGAAGTATTCTTGCATTCCTACAAGGGAAAATCCATCCCCTATACCAAGGATCAAGAACTGAGGAATCAACCAATATACACTCATTATTTTCCCATCTATCGATGCCTCTAATCTTCGTCGCTCGACCAAGGCCGAGATCATCATTACTATGATTAAAACCACCATGCCAATACCAATTCTTGTAAGGATGTTAATCCCTCTTTCATTTCCTGTGGCTCTCCTTAAATATGGTAAAAGGACTTTGTCATAAAAGGCAATTGTTGTGATCATTCCTAGGGCTATTAAGGCGGCCATAGAAGCTGCTGGGATTTCAAAGTGTTTGGAAATTTTCCTATCCATTGCACTTCCTTGCTTAATGAAGAATGTGGTGCCTTGGGCTACGCCGATTCCGAAAACCAAGGAAGTTAGCCATATGGGAGCCATGGCTATTATGAGCTTCAATTCCTCCACTTGTGTCACGGTTGCTAGCCTCCATGGATTTTGTTTCTTCAAGGCTGCTTCATTACTTTCATGATTTTCAATTATAGCAGCTTTGTCAAGAAATCTGCAATGCATTTATACAAATATATTGTGATATATGAATTATGACCATGAATTTTTTCCAACTGATTGTGTAAAACTAGTTTAACACAACACTATTACTTTAATTTTGCCAACCATCATGATAGACCAATTTGCAATGTATTTTAGTTAGTGTAGTCATTTGTTGTGGCATAGGTGTGGTTATTAGTTGTTGCATAAGAATTTTAAACAAATTGTGATCTTTGTAACCTTTTTGTTAAAAAGTACTAATAAGTACAGTAGTTCCAAAATAAATAAGTAAATAGTGTATTGCTGACTTTTATAAGTGTTGAAACTTGAAAGTGGTGCAATTCTGGGAGGAGAGATAGATTATTAGTTGCAATAATGAAGATGGCTTATGCATCCCATAAATTAAAAGAGGAGCAAATTCGGACACTTGGACCATTTATAAACTTAAAGCGAGGTCTCATCTTAGTCAGCCAGTTTGGTTAGTGCCTAGTTGTCATAAATAGTGGTAATGATAATGAAATTTAGTGTAAATTTGTAAAGAAGTTCTCATGTCAATGACTATGGGAATGAAACTTTATCACAAAACATGGGTTTCCATTTATAAATTTTCATTACCACCCAATACCACATTCCCAAGTGGTAATGGATAGTAATGAGATTTTAGGAAGAAAATGGATATCTTGGGATGAAGTAGCATAACCATAGGTAATGACATTAGATTTCTAGTACAAATTTACACTATAATGCATTACCATTCCTACCATTTATGGCCTCTTACCAAACGGGCCATTAGAGTTAATGTTGCACTGGATGGAGACGAGTAACTCCTCAATCTATTAAAATCAGTACGGGTTTAACAACATGTACCTGAGTCGATTTGTATGACCCAAACGCTGGCCTTGGACCTTCCCTGAACTGGGAGTCTCATACAACAAGGAAGGATTTGATGGACAAAGTCGTTTTCTTTTGGCCACAGTAGCAACCAATACTTGCAACAATGGGGTCAAGGGGCTTCCAACGGCGGTCTTGTAGCGATAAAAGGGCCTTCCAAGAACAAAAACCAAGACACTAACAACCATAGTTATGGTTAGGATTAAAAATCCTAGTCCCCAACTAACATAATCTTGCACATACACAATCAAAGTCACCCCACATAAGAGGCCGCTACAAAGAGCGATGTTCCACCAGTTGAAAAATGACATCTTTTGCTTCCTTTCTTCCGAATGGTTGTCGTCGAATTGGTCTGCCCCAAAGCTCTCCAAGCATGGCTTGTAACCCCCGGTGGCTAGCGCCACGAGGTACGCGGCTAGAAAGTAGACCAACTCGTGTACCTTGCTAACATTCTCGCATGTAGCCAAGGTTGCACCGCAAGGTTTAAGGCTTGGAATGTATTGAGACATGGTGTAAACACCTAAACCCTGCAGAATACATGAATGACGAAGTATAGAAATTCAATTCTCACATTATGCACAAAGAGTTAACATAATTCCACATATTATTATGTTAGAATTTAGATAGGAGATCAGACTTCAGAGTGCATCTCTAACTTAGTAGACCAACATAATATGCATCCATGCAGGGATGTAACATAAGCATTCATAATCACATAGTTTTGTGATCCCTTTCGGTTACTCCCTCTGTTCCTTAATCCTTATTGATGATCATAGATTAGCTTGTACATTTATCAATGCACATCTTTGACTATTAATGTAGGTAATTACGTAAAAAATTATAAAATTTTAATATTATCAAAGTAGACAAATCAAATAAGACATCACATGATTATGTTTTTTTCTTATATATTAAGAAAATTTTAGAAGATCTTATGTAATCCTAAATAATGTCAAGATTTTAAACAAAACATCAATAATGAAGGACGGAGTATTATTTTATCAAAGCACATTTCAAAATCTGGAATTGACCAATTACATAGAAAAGTGGTGACTAACAAACATTTTTTTTACCCATTGGCAATCACCAAATTGTGGTATGCAACAAATGAACACAAGACCATGTACAAAAGACGAGGAGATATATTATATTTTTACATTTACTGCTATAATAGAAATACTGTAAAAAATAAGAAAGGAAATAATGAAAATGAGAGGGGATACGAGGGGAGAGAGGTATATACTACCTCTGTTTTTTTTAGTTGCAACAATTGCCTTCTTGCACAAACTTTAAGGAAAGAGGAGAGAGGGTATAATTTGACCCAATTGCCCATGTTTTTTGCATGTGGGGTAGGTAAAGTGAGGATAAAATGGTCAAATTGCCCAAAAACCTTTATCAAGAAAGGAAATGTTGCAACTAAATAAAAACACTTAAATATGGAAATATTGCAACTAAAAAAAACAGAGGAAGTATGTAGGAAGGAACTGGCAAAAAGGAAAATAAAAGTCAACCTCGAAAGTGTACCTTTTCAATGGAAAATTAGATTAAGTTACAATTCCGTACCTTTCAAAATTGTTGTAAAACTAAGTATAGATTAAACTTCACCAAAAGTATTTTCACAAATAATTTCCTACATAATTGACGGTATATCTCACAAAAATTCTTTGAAAATTAATGGCAAATAGAAAAAAAAAAAAAAAATCACGGTAAATAAAATAGAAAGGTATAGTGAGTAAAGATGATAAGAGAGAAGTCTTGCCATTGCGTAGAGGATGGCAGAGAAAAGAATCATAAAGTAGCGACCAGTATATGCATCTGCAAGAAATCCACCAAACAAAGGCATGACTGTCGCTACTCCAGCCCATATATTCACACTATTGGCCGCCGTTTCCAAGTCTTGGTGCATCACTTTGGTCATATATGTTATCATATTTGTTACAATTCCAAAGTAACTCAGCCTCTCACTGAACTCTATTGCTGCATATAACATTTATTCCAAAATTAATATTTTGAGTCGATCTAAGTATTATTTTTCAATGAATAAATAATCACATATTCTATTTAAAAATGTCGAAAAAAAATTGTAATGTTAGAACTTATAATGGTTCTTTTGCCTATGTGAGAGTCAATAATGAAAATCAACACGACTCATAAATTTATACCATATCCTTAATGATAAGAGGTTGAAGATTTGAGAGGGAGAGGTGGTAGCTCAGTGGAGTACCACTCCGGATTTTAAGGTATTGCCCAAGGTTTCGAATCCTCATCCCAACAATATGTTGGGCATTACTTCTGGGCTGCTTTAGCCTTGTACCCAAGCCTCTGAGCTGGTGTGCCCTGCATGCTAGTAGCCTAGCATGAGTTGGTATTCGGACCAATTATCTTTCCTAATCGAAAATAAAAAAAAAGGTTGAAGATCTAACTAACTGAGGAAGGACTCGATTTACACTACTTCAAATTACTAGCTAGTTTAGTTGTAGCAATGATCAATGAAAATTGAAATGGTTACCTATGATGAAGAAGGATGCTTTCCATGAGCCAGTCGATGCTCGAAGTGGAACCATTCCTTTGTAATCCAAAGATGAGTCATGAACTTGAAATTTAGTGGCATTTTCATCACTTTTTCTTGGGATTTCAAAGTCTCCTCTTTCTCTATGTTTTTCATCATGTATATCCCTTCTTCCCTCCATTTTAAATGAAATAATTGAGGAAATGGTGATTTTGTTTGATACTCGAGAGTAAACGATTACACCATTAGTCTTGATATATAGTAAGCCGATTGACTTTTACTCTCAGCTGGCATGTCTGACAAATAATACTTCTATACTCAGTCCGATATTATAAGGTACCAACTACCAACCAATACTATGGAGTACGTTACACGAAGTATATTATCTGATTAATAAAGCTCCCACCTAGGCCCGGTGACAGGTTGTGCAGGGCCCCAAATTTGGAGGACCCAAATAATTAACACTCTTGCTTATCTGTTTCCTCTGTATTCTAAATTTAAAATTTTTGTTTTATGGGTAGCTGATTTGTATTGGTTAGAGAATAATTGGAGTAATTAGTCGAGTGTTGTTTTGTTTTTGTATCTAAACTAGTTATTAGGCTCGAGCTATGTCCCAGGTAAGGAAAATTTTCATTCATTAATATTAATATTAATATTATTATACTTTAAAATGATAACACTAAATGTTATTTGATCTAGTGGTTAAGACTTTAGTATATGTTCTTGAGGTTTTGAGATCAAACCCTATACTATGTAATTTCTAATTTTTTTATTGTTTTGAATTACAGGGAGTAAAACGCCCTTAAGGAGAACGTCACGTGGCACCGTTCCTTGTTTAGGCACGCCTTTTAATATATTAGTATGGATTTGCTTATATTGTGTACTATGTGGGTTGTAATTTTCTGATGCTAAGGTTTATTATTTGCTTTTATTTATAACTGTATGGCTAATAATGAAAAGTGAAAACAAGAAAATGCAGATTACAAGTTATCTAAATTACAAGAGAGAGTAAGAAAACATTATTGGAAATCGTACAACGAACTCTAAAGATGAATTTTATTTATTTATTATTTGGAATTTCATTACAAGGCCATCATCACTTGTTTGACTCTCTAAAAATGAATTGAAACAACTAGCAAACTGTTGTAGTAATGTAGTATTATACGTTACCTAATTTGGTATCATATGTAGTATATATTAGAAAATACAAGGCCACATACTTCACCTAGGCCCCAACAATTTGATGATGTGTGAGAATATGAAAGTTTTGTTTCTTTCTTTGGTTTCTTATTGCATGTAGGCTTCTCGGAATCTAATTTGGTCCCCCATCTTATGTCAATTGTGGCCAACTATGGGCATATAATCAACCTTTCCAAAACATCAAAGTATTGGAAATTCGGATGCGGTCACATGGTTAAATCAAGAATTTTCTTCTCCAAACTATGTCAGAATGATAGACTTCCCCTATTAATAGCTGCATGATTCAGCAAATACAAGGGAGTTGCGATGTATTGTTCGATATGGTTCAATGTAGTTTCTTCGAAGACGAATTTGATTTGATATTGTCTGATTATATCTTGTTTTCCTTTAATACTTATTGTAGATGCCGTTTGGCCTTCAATTAATGAAATTTCTCTTTCAAAAAAAAAAAAAAACAACCTTTCCTTAATCCTTAGTTTTGTTTATACGTAGTATATTATTGGTGAAGATGTATTGTTTAGGATGGATTTGAGAGGGTAATATATATAAATAATGATTTTTTGGAGCACTAAAAGCGCCACATAGTAATTCCAATATAAGCATAAAAGGCCATAAAAGAACGATTGAAAATATGCTAAAACAAATTGTTTATATATCAAATGCATAAATCTAGTAATATAATTTAAATATTTCATCCCTTGTTATATGATCTTTTTTGCTTCTCAGCATAATTAAACCCAACCATTCCAAACTCCTAAGTATTAATGAAGAAAGCAAAGTTCTTTAAGTGATCAAAGTTAGGCAACATATTATAAAAGATAGATTCATCCAAATTGAGCACATAATTAAGTCCAACAATTCTTTAAAATAAATATAAAAATGCATATGCCCTTGTTAATACTCACAATCATTCTTAGTGTGCTTTATTTCGTCAGCAAGCGGTATCTTTTAATTGCAAATTTACAAGGTGAAAACAATTTAAAAAATTCAAATATAGTTGCTCATTAAAATTCAATCCCACCAATACCCAAGAATAAGAAATGAATAATTTGAATGAACAAAATTACATTGATATGTATAACAAGGAATAGAGAATATAACTAGCGGTAAGTGTTACAATCTATATGTTTCAATTTAAATTATAGATCAAAAAAATATATTTTCCTATCCATTAATTAATTGCATTATATTTTAATTAAACTAGCCAACAGTAACTATAGTATGTCAATTAACTAAAATAAATGAGTTAAGGTCTCAAATGATGAAAAATAATTAAAAAGTGAAGTTCTAAACAGTGAAAAGGACAAAAGGTTATGTCCTGATTGTATACTTAACTCCTTTTTCTCATGTGAAAAAAAATATCGTAATGTTTTAACCATAATTTAATTGTTATGTCTACCCTTAATTAGATAACAATTAAAGTGAAAGATGATTTGTAGACATAGTCGTTACTTCTTAAAAATTTGGAGGATATGATGTAGACCCTTCTTAAAATTTACCACTACTCCCCCAACGATGTTATCAATATTAGTGTTACTTAATGACTTTAAAAGGGATTTAGCAAACTACTTATATCAACAAGATTCATTTTTCAATTTCCTAAGTTAATCCAAAGTTAAGTGTGCTTGGCTGGGAGTAGGTTTGTGATGGATGACATCATGAGAAGTTTCTCAAGGTGCGCATGACTGCATGAGTGAGAATAAAATACGCCGGAAGAATTTGTGTTGATTACTGAGGATCGGGATTAGAGGGAGGACAAGGATAGGGATGAAACACCCCCAATCCCATTAAATCTAAATGTATGCTTAGGAGACCGATGGTAAATGTTTCATGTCTACCTACACCGCGTGATTTTCCGAGTCGTTCTTGAGTATATTTACAATTTAGTTGTTTTGAAGAAGAAAGTTGGCCTAATAATTAAGCTCGGTTCTTATATAAGAAAATTAGTTGTAGACTTGTAGATGCCATATGACTTAATCCAATTTCGTCTTTCTGGTATATAAAAAAGACAAGTCCCTAATACTTATGCATGAGCCTTTGAAATGAACATTTTAGAATACCATATTTCTTAGATCTAAGATATATAGTTTTTTTTTATTACCTGAACATATTAGAACCTATTAGATCTTACCTAAACTTATTGTCAATGTAGCATAATTTATTTTTAGTGTGTTGAACTTACTGTCATTGTAGCATAACTTATTTTTGAGTGTATTGAACACTTATTAGACTTTATTAGTCCTTATTTAAATTTATATGAACTTATTTTTTATTATAAATACTGAAAATAAGGTAAAAAGTACTCCATGACGGATGAGTCCATCTAATTAACTTTAGTGGTTTGGTTTATACTCAAACTCAACTACTTTGGAGGTGCGGATTTCCTGTTACCATTCCCCCTACTCACAAGAAAAGGGACCTTCCCTACAAAATCAGGCCGGTTGACTGAGTGAGGTTTTGGTCCGATATGACGCTTTTCTCCTTACCCTAAAAAAAAACGGCAGAGGAAAACTTCTCTCTCTAGGAAAGCCCTTCTCTGCCTTCTCTCTACAAACAAAACACCCTCAACCCTCCAAACCCTAGAACTCGCCGGAGATCCGGCGCCGCGCAAGTTTCCGGTGGGTCTCCGGCGAGTTCCCTTGTGTTTTTATCTTCGTTTTTTCTCTCTTTTTCAGTCGGTTCTCCTAATCTATGTCCTGTTCGGCGTCCCCTTCATAGTTACTTGCGTTTGTCCAGTCGTTTTGGTTCGTTTTCAGGCACCGATGCCCCTCCAGCCTCGTCGCCTCCTGGACGCTTCTTCACTTTAAGTTCGCTTCATCGTTCCTCGTCGCAGTTGTGTCTCCACCGCCCACCGTGAGTCAGTTTGTTTGGGCTTCCCCTTCCCCCCGGTTTCGTGGTTAAGTATCTTCCCCCTACCCCTAATTGTCAGTTTGGGCTTCCCCTCCCCCTCCCCCGTCGTGTTGTGTCCGGTTCAAAGAAAAGTTGTAGGGCTTCCCCTCCCCTTCCCCCTTAGTGTTGTGTGGGCGAGTCACTTAAGTTGCGGGGGCATCCCCTCCCCCTCCCCCTCCCCCTTAGTGTTGTGTAGTCGTCCTCCTCAGGTGGTTGTGCCTCTAAACCCATTCACATAGTGTTTCTTTGGTTCTTCGAAGTGCGTCCTTTTCTTTTCCGTTTTCGTTATTGAGTTCTTGGTTGGACTGAGTATGGTGTTGTTGTCTGTTAATTCAGTTTGCTTGGTTTTTTTGTTACTTGGAGGTAGTCTTTGTCTTCAAAAGGTTGGATCTGGTTCATGTGGTTGGTTAGGAATTGCGTGGCAAATGATTTCATGTTTGGGGTTTGTCTTATCCGATTTTACTAATCGGACGGTTCTTCGAGCTCTAACTTTGATTAGATCTCAAACTCGCTTGGTAATGATTTTTTCAATCATTGCCTTGACAAAACGATATCTGAAGACGGCTCCCCAATTTGTTAATTGGGTTTATAGCGCGTCAACTCATTTGCGTTTTTCCGTAAAGGAGACGCTAGTAATACCCTTTCAAAAGAGTATTGAGTCACACAGGAATGTCACTCTTTCAGGGAACATGACCATAGAATTCCAGATGACAGGAGGTCACTGGATTTGGTCCTATTGCGAGATCCTCATCTCGCTGGTACTTGGTTGCCCCGCAAATGAAATCAGGCCTTCCCGCGCACTCCTTTCAACAGGGTTTTGGCGATCGTCATCCACCAGAGGAAGGTTTTCTTTACAATTATCTATCAATTCAGACCTCCAGATCGAGCACTCTTATCCTAGTTTCAGTTCTTTATGTTTTTGTAGTTGTTGTGTAAGAGCAATTATCGCTCATTTTAGTTTCTATGTTCGTTTGATTTTATTAGCTGCAGGTTTATGCTACCGTTTTTAATTAATGCGCACACTTTCCGATGTCAAAAAAAAAAAAAAAAAAAACGAAGACAAGTAGGTGACGGATAGACTTCAAATCAATAAAAACGTCTACCGAATATTCGAGAAGGGCACTCCCTTCAATCATCCAATAATTCAACTTTACGCCAATTCTAAAATTGATTTAGGCGTTTAGGTTTCCTCATTTTTTAAACCCTTCACCGAAAAAAAAAACGTCCTACTTGTTTGTTGACTCGTCCGATTTTCTCTCTCCATCTCTCTCCTCTTTCCTCTCTCTGCTACAACAACAACAATGGGTGGCGGCTTTCGTTGGGTTAGACCCGAGGTTCTCTCTCTTTCTCTCTCCTCAATATTTTTCTCTGTTCTTTCTCGTTTCGATCTACCTAGATCTGATGTAGATAAACTGAATTAGATCTGATCGATTTTATATATATATAGATGATATGAAATTTTAGGGTTTTCTAAATTTGTATTGAATTCGTGTTAAATTTTGCGCAGGTTTATCCTCTTTTTGTGGCTGTTGGTGCTGCTGTCGGAATTTGCGGCTTTCAGCTTGTCCGCAATATCTGCATCAATCCTGAAGTCAGGTCTCTGTTTTTCTCTTATTTTTCTTCTGATTTTTATATAAATAAACAATTTTTTTATACGGATATACTTAATTTCACCAGATGTGCAGTGGATTTTTATGTTTGTAGTTATTTATGAATTAGTTTTAAGTTTAATTGGATTTTCGTGTTAATTTATCAATTTTATCGAAAAATATAATTGTGAATTTCCGCTATAGAAAGAGTAGAGTTTAAATCTGATTAAAGATCTAGAGAAGGAATTTTGGAGTGCTTATAAATGCATTATGAATGAATACTCGCAGCCATGGGAGATGAGTAGAATGTTTGGGGATTATTGAAGCTTATAAATATTCACGTTTATTAAGAATTGAGATAATGTTTTTACAATACTCAGTTGATTAGATTGTCCTGCTTTTGAGCGGAGTAATGTTAATGGCGTGCTTGAAAATCTCTTTTTTTCATGATTGTTGTGCGCTGGATGCTAAAGCGTTAATGATTTTTAGAACTTAGAACTGATGAATGTGCAACTGCCACTGAACTCTCAGCCTGAGATTTGTATGTTGATTGATAAGTTGCATGAGTTGTATGTGTAGTCGTTTTTATGAGTAAGATTGGATGGCACTGGAGTCCCAAATCATGCCTTAGTTTCATGTTAGCCTTTCACAATATGGATGATGAAATATGTGAATGTATGTATGATTAGAGGCTATTAAGTATTTTATTGATGCTTTTCATAGCTAGCTAGTGTTCTCTCTTGCTAATCATAGTTTGTTACGAGAAGAAGCTTTAGAATATAAATATGTTGGATACATAATGTGATTATGAACATTTGGGTTGGAACGTGAAACTAATCTTACGATGTGTTTGTGTAGGCATTTTGTAGGGGGAGGGGAGAGGAAGGGAGGTTGGGTATGCTTTCATTTTCCTTCCATATTTTTCCAATAATGGAGGTTTTAGTTTATTTGAAGGGGAAGAAAAATCCCTCCATTCCCTTACTTTCTCTTTCCCCATTTCATATCCAAATAAGGGAAAGTAGACCCCTCACTCCCACTTTCCGTCCTCGTCCTATAAATTTTCTCACTGAATTCCAAAGACACTTTTAGTTTATAGGAATTCTTGGTGCTTCGGGATTTTGTAATTTTGAATATCAAATCTTGGAGTACTTCTTGGTCTCTGTCCTCATGTCTGCTCAACCAGCAACTTTGAGAAAGGACCTACTGGAGCTAAATCAGAGAGAACCTTTTGTTTAAATTTTTTAAGAAGTGTTAAGGACACGCCACAGAAAAAAGGCTGATATCATATTTTGCTCATCCCGCAATAAAAAATAAAGATGCGTCGCTCTTTGGGAGAAAGAATGGTAGATAATGTGATTTCTGTGGCCTTTCACATTAGGGGTTTCAAGATGCCATTGTTAAAATTTGTAGCTGCTTGACAACTGAGTATGAATGATAGTCTGTGTGGGGACAAGTATGGATGGCAAATTTTGGCAGGGGTAAGGTTGGATTAAGTGCAACGGGAAAGTGGTGAAATAAGATAAAGTGCATCCTACCTTCTGTCTCTCTCACCCTTACTTCTGGTCTTCATTTTCGTCATTGGGAATTGCTCCTAGTGGTCACTGAATATCATTCGTCAAGCTAAAGCCTTGATGAACATGCTTGTTGGTGCTCCTTGAACTTCATGTGAAGCCGGGTCACTAGTTAGCACAGCAGTGGTTGGACGGGTGAGTGGGATTTGTGTGCTGAGGCCAGTGGAGAGGACGTTGGGGCCTGGATAAGGGGATTTTTTTTTAGTAGTGCCAGTAGATTGATGATAATTATTGGTACATTTACATTTGCTATGTCAAAAGGTTGGATTAATTATACACCTATAAGTTTGTTAAGATGGAACTATTTCTGTTGGATGAAGAAAAGGTTGTACTATTATTTGTTCCGAAATTTTCCAGATTAGATGTTGGAGAGCATTAATATATTTTATTCGGGATAGGGAAATATTAGGATGTGATGTTACTTACTGCTGAGAAATGAACTCAAATTTAGCTAAAGAAATTCAACTATGAAAACATTGGAACTCTCATCTTGAATCGAGAATTAGAGAGAAAACTTCTTGTATTGAGTAGTGGGAAATATGGAGCTGAAACTAAGAACGAATGAAATAGTTCCAGTTTATTGCAGCAACTTTATTTATATATTACAAACATAGAAATGCTAGAATTCTATTGTTTGATCAACCGTGTCAGCTGCTTGAGAATTGGCTAACAGTATAACAGAATGCTGACTCATCATACTGTTATAAACGTCTGGTGTGTTGAGGAAGTAATCAACTGGCACCTTTGCTGAGACCTGGATGCTTAACAGTTGAAACTTTCATGAGTGCAAATGCATTGTAATCTGTAGGACTGATTATATGACATCTTCAATGAGTTTGGATTGAGCCTTAAAACTATAGGGTCAGTGTTCCTTGTGCTTCTTCCATTTTCATTTCTCGCCATCTTAAAAGCTACTGCCCCAAGTAATGGACCACAAAGCTTATACCTAGTTTCCTTCAGCTCGGCTTCTGGTAGAGTGCTCTGACCACCATGGTGCTAGTGAACTGAATTTTTTGGATACGCTTCATTGATAGCTTACTCATTTTGATACATCTATGACAAACGAGAGCTCCATAGTGGGCAACAATATAGCTTCTTCAAAATGGGTGACAGAATCTCTCCGCCAAAAATGTATCACATTGGATTAAGCAACAAGTAACACAAATGTATTACATCCAGCAATCTTGTTTTAAATGGAATGGCATATGTAAAACAAGTTCATAAACCCTCGAACTGTGATTTTCTAAAGCGCGTAAACCTGTTTCAGAATATCAGGGTAATTAATGGAAATGGAGTATAAAAAAATGTAATTTCTGGACCTTCCTGTTTTTTATTGTTTGAAAGCTGCTTCAAGGATCCAACGAATAGCTAAGGTTTGTTGACGACCTTTGCTTCGCTCATCACCCTTTAGGGGGCTCCACCCTCTTGACTGGAGGCGGAGTGCTGTTCACTCGACTTCTCCTGGTGGGAAGTACTTGTTTCCTGTACTGGAAATTGCTCAAGAGTCGAGTCTCTGCACAAGCTTTAGTGTTGAATTGCTATTTGAAGTGAGTTTTGTTTCTTTGTTTGCCAGTTGTGAATTTATGTGACGTCACTGGATGTGCCTTAACTGGTAGATTAGTCTTACTATGCATTATAGTGTTAGTTTATCTAATTAATAGTACTAACTCACAAATCCACATACATTATGTTACTAAACTTTCCCTTCAAACGTTCAGGGTGAATAAGGAAAACCGAGCTGCTGGAGTCTTGGACAATCATAAAGAGGGAGAGAAATATGCAGAGCATTTCATCAGGAAATTTTCACGCACGCAGAGCGCAGAAATCATGCCAGGTCTCAACAAATTCTTCAGTGACCCTCAGTGAATCTTCCCCATTAATTGTGTTGACTCTTGAGTTACGGTGGATTTTAACTTAAATCACTTCCTCATTACATTGAGGAATCAATATGATGATGTAACATAATGTGTTACTTGGTCTTTCCTCTATTTTTTGGATGTTTTAAGGTATTGAAACAATGGAACTTGGTAAACCCATTCAAGGGAGACCATGTAAATTAAAAAACCTTCAAAACCTTATTGCTCGTCGAATAATTCTATAAAGTGTCATCTTTGATTTCATTGATTTCGAATTTCACATGTTCAGTGAGGTCCAACGTCCAAGAAATGTAGGTACCAGTGTTTACCACTTAGCTATACTACTTGTATGGCTCAGTTTTAAGAATGCTGAACAAAGAATGATACTGAATGTCTGTATGAAACTGAGCATTCTAGTTTGAACTTTGGGCCAAGAGGTGCGCGTTCCATGGTGAGCTTGCCCATTGGTCGTAGATCATGCTTCTTTTTCTCACAAAGATGTTAGAAGATTGTACTAATTGCCTAATATTTGGGCCATACCTGATCTTTCTTGTGGATAATTGAACAAAATAAGGGGGCATTTATCAAAGCCTATGTAACTAAACTTTCAAATTCCAACGCAATCATTTAACAAGACAAAGAAAATCATGTGAATTACTATTTTAAATAGACCATTATGTGACATTTAACCCATCTCCCGAAATTTGTAAAATAACTACATTTTCATACCATTCAAGAAGTACTCCATGTCTCCATTTGAGAATAGAGATTCTAAGTGAATTATTTTGGGGCCAAAACCATAATTTTGAGCAAAATCACCCTAATAACTTCAAAATTAAAAATATGATACCAATAATATCGTTATTATTATTGTCATTGTTGTTAGGCACTAATTTCCCTATTACACAATCAGCCAAAACCTTATATTTCATCTTTCAACTCGTTTGTCAAATTGGTCGTAACTGGTAATTTATCTTTTAGATTGATACTAAATAACCAATACAAGAATTGACATCATACCCAATAATTTCTTGTGTGGTCTATGAATGATATGACCGACATCTTGAGTTATTAATTTTTGGTTTAATTAACCTAAATCAACAATTTTACTATTCATATGCAGGGTTAATACCTAACTCAATTAACCGATTTAACAATATCTGAAATATCATTAGTTAGTAACCTCGTCTGAAGTTTCTACTCTCTCCTCATTTGACATCTCGCATCTCTTTCTCCAGTCGAGAAAACTCATAATTTATAATTGACATAGATAATCCCAACTTCCACTCATCTTCTCAAAATAATCCCAACTTTGCATCTCAATTTGAACTATCACTTTTCATATACACAATAACCCAAACTGGTTTAATAATAACAAGAAGAATTAGAGTTCGGATTAATTTGATAAGAAACTTCCAAAGTTGATAATTTTAAAATAAGTCAAAGTTAGGATTATTTTAAAAAACCCGATAAAAGTTAGGATTATTCATGTCTGTTACTATTATAAAATAACCATATAAACACTCACATTTCTTACCCGCAAGTAGGCAACGGTCCTCTCTCTCTAGTTTTTTTCATTTTTACACCACCGCCGCCGGAAAAGTACAAGGGAAGAACCCACCGGCCACCGGATTACCGGCGCGGCGTCACCCATACCACCGGCCACCTCTTTGCAGAGCCGACTTAAAAAATTCGAATTTAGGTAATTTAATTATGTGTTAATTGGTTGTTAATTTGATATCTTATTCATGAAGATAATTGATAAAGAGGAATATATGTTCCAATTAGCTCATTTGTGGATTCCAATACAGAGAATATAGTTTTAGCCAATTAGGGTTTTCCGATTCTTTCTCTCTCCTTTCTTAACCAATTTCATGGAGATAATCAATCTTCAGGATTCTACGGTGTGTTACTGTTCTTTGTTTATTGATTCTATTCTATTATGGTCCAGGAATAAAGTGAAGTGTTGGGATTTTCCATGTGTTAATTTTAGCTATTTGACGATGTTAGTTTTTGTGTTTATTGATTTGATATGATATGATAATGTTGGGTTGTTTGTGTTTGAGTAAGTTGGGTAAGGATTAAGGAAGAGTGTTGAGTGACTGAAATGCTTTTGGAATTTGTTACTGATTATCTTGTTGGCTGGAGATATTGAATAGGTTTTACAAATTTGATATTCAATACTACTTTCGTTTTCGTAATTGACAAGTTTCGTGGAACAAACAAGGTTAAAACAACTATCGAATACGGGATAGAGGGAGTATACTGTTGTCTGTTGAATGTATTAGCACTTTGTTGTCGTACAATTGTAGTAACCGTAGTAGCAGCAGCAGCAGCAACAGGAGATATTGTAGTTATAGACTGACTAGTACTACGGAATGTGCAGATTATTTGTCTAATTTTTTTGACATAGTATCAACTAGTAACATCTCTTTTCCATTTGTTTCAGTGCTAAATACCTTTGAGCTAAGTGACATTATGACAAGTTATTTGTGGAAGAAGTATGCAGATTATGTGTACACCAAATGGGAAAGAACAATTTTGTGGGATATGATTGAACCTTACAGACGGCCTAAGACGTTTACTCCTCTTGTCACTCTTTACGTTGCTGCATTCTACACTGGGGTTATTGGAGCAGCAATCACAGAGCAACTCTATAAAGTAATTGATCTCTGCTTATATATCCTAGTTAAGACAAATGATATCTGCAGCCCCCCTTTCCTCCAAGAAAATCCCTGCCGTACATATTTTTCTTGAGGTTGTGATGTTAAGAACCTAAGTGCTTTTTGAAATCATATTTAGTGAACAATACCAAGAGTACCCAAATTGTGTGCTGTCTTGAAGCTTTTGTGGATAAGAACCATGGAATTAATATGCCTTGTGTTATATTGCCTTCTTTATGACTGATTGAAAGGTTTAGTGAATTTGATTCTTAAAAAATGATAAGATGCCCACTTGAATGCAGAACCCGCTCCTACTTCTAGTCTTCGACCAATTCAAGAACATTTTGGTTTCTTGGAACTGTTATATTTGTACCCTGTGTTGCAAGTTTGATTTGACCATTTTCGTTTTGGGGTCTTTAGAAGCAGTGCCATGTAGTTTGTGATTAAGGATCCGAGATTCTGCGGTGGACTGTGGTTGTAGCACCCGCGGTTTATCCAGCTAACAAAGGAATGCATAAGTTGGCTAACTTTTGTTTGGGTTGAGTGTCTACTGCAGGTTTCTTTGTGTAACAATGTGATTTCAGTTCCAAAGATTTTTTTTATAAATAGGACCCTCCTGGGTAGTCTTTCCATGTTTTGGGTAGAACTACATACCACACAAAATCTGCATAAACAAGATAGCTTCGAAAAAGATATTCTATGTACAAAAGACTGGCAATCTGGTAGGCTAGTAACTAGTAAGTCTTATCAGAGATGACTACATTTTTTAGTGTGCGATAAAGGTTATTTGGCTGTGCAGCACCTAGATTCTGTTAAGGATTGACGTTTATTACACAAGTCTCTTGAGTCTCCATTCCTTTTATTGTTTTTTCACTATGATGGGACCTCAAGTACTTGTATTATTTTTTCCAAACATTCTTCTCCTCTTATCTCCAGTGAAATTTGCTCCTCCTATAGCCATTAATTATCTAATCCGTGTTAGAAATCAGTGTGTGCTTGTAATGAACTGGAAAGTTTGCAGAAATTTAAAGGAGGAACAAGATGGAAATTTGCATTCAAATTTGGAAATAAACAATATTACGAGCTCCCGAGAGGCTTGTTCTCTCCAACGTGTTAATTAAAACCACAGAAAACTTTCAATGATGTTCATTCTCCTTTCCCTCTCACAGATGTTCTCTTTAAATAGCATTTCTAAGTCTGGCTAACTGACTAGCTTCTTCTAAAAGCTTATTCTAACAACTAATTATGTATTGCCCATACTACCCCTCCCGGCCTCCCCTTTAGGCTAGTTCATGATAGAACTGTACCTGTGTCATTGCTTGTGGATAAAAAGCTTTGAACGCACGGGTAGCATAGCAGGATCTGAAATACGAACTTGTGCGCCGAACTGCCAGGTTTAGTTGATAAGCTGATTACAATGCATATGGTATGACAACTTTAGATATTATTATGCTTTTTAAACTTCTATAACTCTATAAGCCAGTAATGTCTAAAGTAATGCAATTCCTGCTTTGCTATCTTGTTGCTTTGAGATATTCTCTTTTTAGTTGTTACCTGAATTACGCAAAATTTACTCAAATTTTTTTTTTCTTTTTCTGATAACATGCACACTACTAGCAGACTAACAGCTGAGCTTTTTATCTGTTACGTAGCTGAGCTTTTTATCTGTTAAGTAGCCTTGGCCTGTTCACTCTGAGGCTAGAAGTTTTCTCCATTCTTAATGTTTATTGGTGACATCACGCAGGAAAAGTACTGGGAGGACCATCCTGGAGAAACAGTACCTCTGATGAAACCGATGTTCTATGGCGGTCCTTGGAAGGTATATAGAGGTGAAGTTCCGGTTTACTCGAGTGACAAGCCCAAGTGAAAGAAGTATGCTAGTGTGTTGGAAAGTTCAGATATGATTCTCCTTTTATTAGAGGAAAGCATTAAAAATTAAAATGTTCTTTTTCCCCCCTTTTTCTCCTTGTTCTTTTCTTTCTTTTCCTCTCTTCTTTCCTCTGTTATAGAAATTAGTATGGAGGGTGTCATGCACCTAGGTGTTTAGGTTGGTGACTTGGTGTAAATGCAAATGTGATACTTGAGCTTGTATTAGTTAGCTGAACCAAAGGTGACCGAATTTGAAGTCAGCTTTAATGACAAAATGTTCCATACTTTCACATCTGCGTATTTGCCTACTTGGGCTGTTGGATCAAATTCCATTTTTCAGATGCTTATCAATTTTTAAGGAGTTCCTTAATTATAAAAAAAAAATCACATATCAAATTGTATAATTGTTAACTCTTCTATGAAGCTACTTAAGCTTTGTTCATATATATTTCTTGCTGTTAGCGGGTATGATCTTTATACTGCCAATTCATTTCAAAGCTCATGCTCTTTCTTCACTATTTGGTTTGAAGCACTGGAACCCGCCCTTAACTCCATCATCCAAGAGGATAAGATTGGCTAGTCGAGGTTTCAAGAATAGCATAGGTTTTTTTTTTTTGCTTACAAGGCCTTGTTTAGTTTACTGTTAATGTCTGCGTCACGTAGGAAGTCAGGCTGATAGCAGAGGGACCTAAACCGTATGACAAGATTGTTCACCTGCAAAGTGTATTTCTAGGGAGTTTCTCCCGCACCAATAACAGATATGATGTGGTGCAAGTGCGACTATGAGTTACAAGCAACATAAAGTTTCATTTGGCATTTCTCCTTTGAATCTTACAAAATGTCAGTTCTAATGTGTAGAAGTAGTTAAACATCCCAATAGTTTCGTAGCTGTGACATGTGGAGAAGAAGTTCATCTCTGCCTAAATTGGTGACACTGCTAGTCATGATCCATGGGGGATGTTGCTTGTAGTTCTCTCTGATTAATCCCTGAAAACTTCTGATGTTTTCTTCAGGCCGTGCGCCTTTTCCTCCTTTCATCTTATCACACTTGGTAAAGACAAAGGTGATAGGTATCTGAAAGGCACAAACCCAAACAGCAAGAAATTAAATACTTTCCATAACATATTTGAGCTGCAGCCAAAGATGATAGAAATTAGAACAATAATATAGAGAAAAGCCAGCATAATTGTTGAATAGTATACATTGTTGCGTCCGAGCCAATTAGCACAATCAAGATCTATCTTCTGTGGGGGAACACTAGCATCAACTAAGAGTAGCACTGCAACAAGCGAAGTTCTGTTCAAGAAGTAGCCTTTAGTGAATACAGACCAATCCGTTCGAGCAGATTCAGAGGCTTTGGCAAACCTGTGTAGAAATAAGTACACAATCAAACATATGAAGTGATCCTAGAATGCTGCACATTTGAAACAATTATTACTGATAGACTACGTAGATCTGTTAAAAATAAACTATCTGGGAACAGCAGTACTTACTAACCAATCACTGCTATCTGATGCTTTAAGCTACACGGGTTCTTGGTCACAGTTTGACTCAAATAAGGGTAGTATCTTACTTAATACTATAAGAATATCTACTTTCAATCTTGCAAAAACTATTGCTGAGACCATAGATTAGTAATACGATCGATGAACAATTGAGGGCTTAACAGCAAAGCTGCATAAGACGATCAACTATCTGCCCATCCGCCCCTACTTCCTCCCCCCTTCCCCTCCTGACTCGAAAGCCTCCATCAACTGATATTTGTGTATTCAGGAGACAGGATTCAATGCTGCAATGTAGCTTGGACATAAAGCTAATATGCAATACTCAATAGGTTTACCACATGATTAAAATTCGACAGCGTTCCCTTAGTGCATAATTGCAAATGCAAAATATACCATAGAAATGATATAGCAGATCATAAATCTACATTCCCTTAAACATTAATACCAAAAATCCAGAAGACTTACCCATATCCAGGCAAATCAACAATATACCAACTCTTATTAATCAAAAAATGGTTGATAAGCTGAGTCTTCCCTGCAAATTAACCAACCACCAAAAACTGAAAAATCAAAAAAACAATAATTGACAAAAACTATCCAAAGAACAAAAAAAAAGTGTTTGTAAGTTAGGAATAAAATCAAACAGTTGGAGGGCAAAACCTGGTTTCTTAGAAGTTAAAGCAACTTCTTTCTTCCTAACAAGAGAATTAATAAGAGAAGATTTGCCAACATTTGAACGACCCAAAACAGCAAATTCAGGCAACCCATCTTTAGGACAATCTTTAGAGCGTGCACTACTCTTGACAAATGCAACTTCCTTAATTTGGGAATGACCTGCATAAGGTCCAACCACAATGTTGGACCCAGGTAGGATCATTTCCTCTGTTACTTCATTCGGTTCGACACCCGGTGGCACGAAGAGCACGGTGCGCGTGAATTTGGCAGCCGCGTCCGAAGGCGGTGGCGGTGTTGCGGAGCTTGATAATGCATGTGGATGGAGGTTGAGATTGGTGGGGTGATTAGAGGAGAGAGAAAATTGGAGATTGAAGGATTTGGGAGGGTGGGATTTGGGTAGAATTGAGGAAGATATTTGAGGGATGATCAAGTAACGACTTCTGAATAGCAGCATTTTCTTTACCCGCCAATTTTGGGTGCTTTTGATTTTCTTCTTCCAACTACTTTATAGTAGTACACCATACCATGGGAGAACTTCCTAGCTCAGAACTGATATGAACGTCGATTCTTTTACACTCCTTCCGTTTTTTTTATGCAACATTGGACTTTTCACATTTGTCGAGGTACAACTTTGATCCATAATATCTCTAATTGTATAAAATAAAAAATAAAAAAAAAGTATATATTTGGAAAGTGTATACCGTGACGAATCAAATAAGATCGCACATGACTATATTTTTTCTTATATATAAATAACAATTAATGGTCAAAGTGTATTGGAATAGTGCCCAAAGTCAATATGTTACATCTAAAAAAACGGAAGGAGTATTTGCTTTTATGCGGTTTTCAAATCCTATCTTTGACAGATTATGTTTTATGAATTAATATAATTATAAAAAGTTAATACTTTGAAAATCCACACTGAGTCGAATCTATCAATTCTTACCTGATTGATTTTTAGGGAATTTTTACAAGTACTACTTGATGTCTTGACTTTCAAAGAATGCACAAGTTACCTTTGCGTTTTAAAATTTGCATAGTGTACCTTTAGGGCATGTTCTCTTCGGCATAAAACAATTAAACGGGCGGGCGGATTGCAACCGGACGATTGCAACCGCGCCGGATTGAATTGAATCGAAGCGAACCAAACCGAACCGAATTATTAAAATAAAATAATAATAAGTTATTAAATAATAATAAATTATCTAATAATAATGATAAAATATTAACTAGTTATAATAATAAACTGTTGAATAATAATAATAAATAAGAATTTAAAAAAAGAATTAGCAATGACAAATATTATTGAAATGTGTACTTCTTAGGCTTGAATTATCATTTTCAATATAATTAGCAAAATCATATAAAAAAAAAAAGAATTAGCAAAATAATAATTAGCAATATTAAAATAATAATAATAATAATAATAATATTATTAATATTAATATTAATAATAATAGTAAAAGCAATAGTAATAGGAGTAATAATAATAATATAATAATATAATAGTAATTGTAATAATAATATTAAAATTAATATTAATATTAATATTAATAATAGTAATAGTAATAGTAATAGTAATAGTAATAGCAATAGTAATAGTAATATAGTAATAGTAATAGTAATAGTAATAGTAATAGTAATAGTAATAGTAATAGTAATAGTAATAGTAATAGTAATAGTAATAGTAATAGTAATAGTAATAGTGGTAATAATAATAATAATAATAATAATAATAATAATAATAATAATAATAATAATAATAATAACAATAACAATAATAATAATAATAATAAGAATAATAATAATAATAATAATTATAATAATAATAATAAAATAATCGTAATTGTAATAATAATTATTATTATCATTGTTTTATTATCAGAGAAATAAATTGGAAACTGAAAATAAGTTGGGGAGAACATGCCCTTAAGCCTTAAGGTTTGTAACAAATTCACCATATTGTATCGTAATTGATTAACGAACATAAGGAAATGGCATTGATGAGTGTCATGATAAGTGTTTGAACTAATATGGGATGGAGGGAGTAATAATTTGTTGTGTCTCAAATTAGGACACTAACTGACTAGGGTAGTATTTGCGTTCAACTTATGATAAAAATAAGTTCAGTTTGATTTATATAAGTTTAAATAAGTTATAAAATTAAGTTCCATTACGTTCACATATATTTGTATAAACATATACTTCCTCCGTTCCATAATAAGTGAAACACTTACTATTTTGGAACGTTTCAAAATAAGTGAAACATACTTTAAATGGAAAAAAGAAAGTGACAAAATGACAAGAATACCCATCACAAACTTGTGTGGTTTGCTTTTCTCTCTCCTCCTTTTGATAATGATATTTTATGACTTTTTGGCTTTTGAAAGTGATGTTTATTAAATTTTGTGCCCAATCCCTATGTTTCACTTATTATGGAACGGAGGAAGTATAAATTTAAAAAACGTTTAGATTAATCAAAATCGGTTGAATAGAAGAAGCCCTAACAAAGTTACATGATCATTAAAAGTAAGGTCAATTTAAAGTAAGAAATTTAATATGAGGCTTGCATCAATTTTTTAAGGGATCCCATTATTTAAAGAATCCATGAAATTAATTTGAGCTTTATATCTAACCTCGAAATTACCTCAAACTATGCCCTTTTGTTTTTCTCCCATTTGGTTATGAATTCCATTCAAGACATCATTAAGCACAAATCTTGGTAACACTATTTGCATTTGATTTTTTTAAATTTCCCGCATAAGTAATAAGAATTGTTAAAATGAACAATAACTCTATAATCTATAGATTAATAGATTATAGGCTAACTCGACCCACCCCGACTACTCAAACATGCCCCTAAATAGTGAAAAACAAGGAGAATAAGATATAACAACAATCTCATTTCTAAAGTACCCCTAATCTCTTTAGTGCTTTTGTTTGTATAGCTAAGAAAGTGAACACCATAATCACACAAATAATGACACTTAGGAACAACAAATCTCACACTCTAATATAAAAAAATATCTTACTAATCACACATAAAGATAGAGTGTACCACTAATCTAATTGACAAATCCAACAGCAATGTCAAGGTGAAGGTCTTCTCCAACATTTGATAAATCAACAACAACAACAACAACAACAACAACAACAATAAATCTTGAACTTATAATAAATAATTTCTTCACTACAAAGTTGAACTTTTGTTTGCACACATCGTCTATTTTCTCTCTCCTCCAAACCATGCCCATCTCTTCCTACCTCGGTAACCGCAGTAGAGGTACCGGCGGTGGGTGGGCCCGCTCATTCCTCCCAACCACTACCCCCACCACCCCAACCAAATCTAAACTCCCCCGTAAATCACGCCGACGGGCCCAATTACGAGACTTTATATGGGCCCACTTCTTCACAATTGGGCTTTCTATCTCTCTCCTCCTCTTCACGGCGGCCTTTTTTCGTTTTGGGTCATTTTCTCTCTCCTCCCCTCGATTTTCACGCCGGTACTCCACCACCAGGCCCAGAAAGCCCAACCTAAGAAAACTACCCTCTGCTTCTCACAACGACGTCGTTTCGTCTGCTGCTGCTGTTGATATTACTACCAAAGATCTGTATGAAAAAATTGAGTTTTCAGATGTAGATGGTGGGCCATGGAAGCAAGGGTGGATGGTTACTTATAAAGAAAATGAATGGGATAATGAGAAATTGAAGATCTTTGTTGTTCCTCATTCTCATAATGATCCTGGTTGGAAATTTACTGTTGATGAGTATTATGATCGTCAGTCTCGTCATATTCTTGATACTATTGTTGAATCTCTCTCCAAGGTGATTTTTTTTTTATTATTTTGTGAATTTGGAATATGGGTTATGTTTTATTTGATGTTTATGATTCTGGGTTTTTCTTGGATTTTGTTTTTTATTAGTATTTTTTAGTGGGTTAGTTAGTTCTAGGAATGTGAGCTGATTTTCTTTTTTTTAGTGGATGTTAATGGAGGGATACTTAAAATTTTTTATAGTGAGGGATTTGAGTTTTATATGAAGTCATAATTTTCTAGGGTTTTTGTGTGGTGATATTGTTGTATGTCTATAATTTAAGCAATGGATGCGGATGTATGTTATTGATATTGAATCCCAGGATTAAGCTCTAGGTTTTGTGAGCTCAATTTTGTTGGGTATTTGATGGAATGTGTTCTTCTGTGTTGTAACATTAGTTTGAAGTTCATAGCATGTTGTTGAGTTTATGAGTCTGCTACTAGAGTGGATATGTGATTTCTCTTCTTGAGTTTAAAGTTAGCTATGTCACTTATGTGGCATAGTGATTATGTCTTTTAGCTTTTTGTAGCATATGTAATATGTTGGTGGTTTAATTTTAGTTGAGTTGTCGTAGATAAAGATCTACTTGCACTATATCTTTGTTAATTTCTTAAAGTAGGTAATGTGGGTATAGAATATAGATATAGGAAGGCTTGCAATCTGTCCTCCATCTTCTATTTTTACTGATAGAAGCTCAATATGTTCTGCCTGAGTTTTTATTGATTTTGGTGAACATGTCAATCTTTTTGTCGGAAGGTGATTAGCAGAAATGGTCGGCATATTTTCTATGTTACTAGGATTTTGGTACTCGTGTTCTGTTGGACACATATGCATCGATTCCATGAGAAAGAAATCTTTGTGGTCCGAAAATGAAGTGTCAATTGTTCATGCCCATGTTGGAGTGGCGTGGATCTGACATGGGCACTTGAGGTGAAATAGAGGGTCTAGGTATCATAGTTATATTTCAAGAGGAGATAACTGATGTATCTCCCTCTTCCTCTACCCTCTTTTGTCTTTAGAACCTAATTTCCCAATCTTGTATTTCTGGTGTTGTTTCAAGATTGACTAGTCAGGTGAACTGTGCACATTCTGAAAATGCTGCTTCCAGAATAGATTTTTACAGTTCAACAGTGATTGAATTGCTTGTTTTTGAATCATGTGTTTGTCTTTTCTTTATGGAAACTTTTTTTTGTTGAATAAAAGCTGTGGCTATACTGAAGTAATCTTCTATATTGCAATGCAACATCAATTACCCATGTCATCCACTTTCTGTTGAAGTCAATAGAACTTTTGGATTTATCATTTATTTTCTTCTCTTGAACCTTGGTTTTGTAGGATGCACGGCGCAAATTTATATGGGAGGAGATGTCATACTTGGAGAGGTGGTGGAGAGATTCTTCGGAGAGTAAAAGGGAAGCTTTTACAAATTTAGTGAAGAATGGGCAATTGGAAATTGTCGGAGGTGGTTGGGTAATGAATGATGAGGTAACAATTTTTTATGTTGGACTAAACCGTGGGCTGTTTTTTGGCATCTCTTCTTAATCATTTGAAATATATAGTGATTGATTCACTACAGTAAGTCAGTAATAGAGTAGCAAATTATTATTTTTTTAACTTGACCAGATATTTATGGAGCTTCAGTGAGAAGAATTTATAAAAGATTGTATTTAGATTCATGATAGTGATGGAGTAGCAGATTGAATCTTAATTAACCTAAACCATATAAAACTTTGATGAGAAGTGGGGAAAGATAAATAAATATAATGCCGGAAACTAGCATAAATCTGCTCTTTGTTCATTTGCAACTCAGCTAAACTCTATTTCCTCATTGTGTGCAGGCTAATTCACATTTCTATGCTATAATTGAGCAGGTGAGGACTTCTCTTTATTGTGTCTTCTTGTGTTCAAAGTTTAAGACCACCCCCGCCCTCAAATAAAAAAATGTACATAACGGGCCTCTTGCAGTGGCTAGTTAGCCTTATAACTCTCTTTATGATATTTGTGGAACAACAGAAGATTTGGACAATTTTGCCCGTTTCTTTGATGCAGTTAATATGTTGTAGATTGAGTAAGAGCAACTTTGAGGCTATTCATTGTTTCCATATTTTCCATACTGGCTCAATGTGCTTGTGAATCACAAGTCACATTCTCCTTGCTGTATTTATTTGTATTTGTGTTCAATGATCTCAGATTATATTACCATAGTAGATCATGCTTATACCCGGATACTCCTAGACATTTCCTTTCACCATGTGCTCTGTTATGTGGTTACTGAAAATCTAAACAGAGTAGCAGCAGCTTTAAAGTCCTTTATTAATTTCATGTTTTGCTTTCCCAACCTTAATGCACGTTTCAGAACACAGGTTATAAGCCAGGTGTATCTCTAACCTTAGTCTAGTTTAACAATCGGAGGGTGTATGACCATAATTGACCTCATGTTTCTCAGAATTATCTTTCTAGAGTGCTTCCGGAGGGAGTTGTTTTTAGTTACAGTGCTAGCCAATTTCAATTTTAGCTTCGTCACTATGTGAAGATTTTGGCAATATAATGAAGCCATCCCTTGTTTATCCGATGCTAATGAGGGCCATATCTTGTGAGATGGATCACTTGTCCTATTTGCCAACATAATTTGGTATCGTACCATTCATGAAGAAATCATGATTCAGTTTCTCGAAATTTGAATCTGACAATAACAAATTTATTGCCTGTGCTGTGAGGGCTGTGATTTGCTTTTATCCACTCTTTCAAGTTCTTTGATGGGCAAGATCTGTATGTATCTCATGTAATAACTATCACTTTCTTGATACAGTTAACAATGTGCATCTCTTGGGAACTTTTTTTTTCTTTTGCCTGTTATGCTGTGTGTTATACTGTTATTCTTTCCCTTCTAGTACGCCGTCCATGTTATTGGTCAGCCAGATGTTTGTGATTTTATGCATCAATCGACAGCCATTTATTTCACTTGTGCTCCTTTCTGATTTATTTCTGATCTTTTCATGTGTTAGATGACAGAAGGTAATATGTGGCTAAATGAAACCATTGGTGTGGTTCCCAGAAATGCTTGGGCAATTGATCCATTTGGATACTCTCCTACAATGGCATATCTTCTCCGACGCATGGGTTTTGAGAACATGCTGATACAAAGGACTCACTATGAGCTTAAAAAGGAACTTGCCTTGCATAAAAATCTGGAATTTATATGGCGACAGAGCTGGGATGCTATGGAAACTACAGATATATTTGTGCATATGATGCCCTTCTATTCGTATGATGTTCCGCATACTTGTGGGCCTGAACCAGCAGTTTGTTGTCAATTTGATTATGCTCGGATGCGTGGTTTCATTTATGAACTCTGCCCCTGGGGTCAGCATCCTGTGGAGACCAATCAAGAAAATGTGCAGGAGAGGGTAGGAAAGCTGTTGGATCAGTACAGAAAGAAATCAACTTTGTACAGAACGAACACACTTCTGATTCCTCTAGGAGATGACTTCCGTTATGTCAGCATTGACGAAGCAGAGGCACAGTTTAGGAATTATCAAATGCTTTTTGATTATATTAATTCTAATCCCAGCTTAAATGCAGAGGCGAAGTTTGGCACTTTGGATGATTACTTTCGAACCCTTCGTGAGGAGGCTGAGAGAGTGAACTATTCACTTCCTGGCGAGGTTGGGTCCGGTGAAATTGAAGGTTTTCCGTCTTTATCTGGCGACTTCTTTACTTATTCTGATAGGCAGCAAGATTACTGGAGTGGCTATTATGTTTCAAGGCCTTTCTTTAAGGCTGTTGATCGTGTGCTGGAGCATACACTTCGTGCATCAGAAATGCTGATGGCATTACTACTAGGACGTTGTCACAGAGCTCAGTGTGAGAAGTTGCCGGCTAATTATGCCCACAAGCTGACAGCTGCAAGGAGGAATTTGGCCCTCTTTCAGCATCATGATGGGGTGACTGGTACAGCCAAGACTCATGTGGTCAAGGATTATGGAACCCGAATGCATACCTCTTTGCAGGATTTGCAAATTTTCATGTCTAAAGCAATTGAGGTATTGCTAGGCATTCGCTTTGAGAAAAATGAACAAAATCCTTCTCAATTTGAGCCAGAACAGGTGAGATCCAGATACGATGCCCAGCCAATTCACAAGGAAATTAATGTTCAAGAAGGATCTGCAAAATCTGTGGTCATATTTAATCCTCTGGAGCAAACCAGAAATGAGGTTGTGATGGTAATTGTTGACAGATTAGATGTAAGTGTCTTAGACTCCAACTGGACATGCGTTGAGAGCCAGGTTTCTCCTGAAATGCAGCATGATAAGGGCCAGATATTTACAGGGAAGCACCGTGTCCACTGGAAAGCTTCGATTCCTGCTATGGGGCTTCAAATGTATTATCTTGTCCATGGAGCAGGGCAGTGTGAGAGGGCAAAGCTGGCGGACCTGAAAATTTCAGCGAATTCTGACCAGTTACCCTGTCCTGCACCATATGCTTGCTCGAAAATTGAGGGAGATATGGTGGTAATTTCGAACCGTCATCGAACTCTTACTTTTGATGCAAATCTTGGGCTATTGATGAAAGTTGTTAATAGTGATGGTTCCCAAAATAATGTGGGTGAAGAGCTAAGCATGTACAGTAGTCAGGGAAGTGGTGCATACCTTTTTTAAGCCTGTGGGTGATGCACAACCTTTTATTGAAACTGGTGGACAGTTGGTGGTTACCATAGGTCCCTTGATGCAGGAAGTATATTCTTATCCAAAAACTCAATGGAATAAGGCACCAATATCTCACAGTACTCGAGTTTATAATGGGGAAAATACCATCCAGGAGTTTCTCATTGAGAAGGAATATCATGTTGAACTTCTTGGTGACCGCTTCAATGAAAAGGAACTGATAGTCAGGTACAAGACTGATATTGAGAATAAGAGGATTTTCTTTTCTGATTTGAATGGCTTTCAGATGAGCCGGAGAGAGACCTATGATAAGATTCCTGTGCAGGGAAATTATTACCCAATGCCTTCTCTTGCATTTATGCAAGGACTTGATGGTCGCCGTTTTACAGTTCATTCGCGTCAAGCTCTGGGTGTGGCAAGCCTCAAAAATGGATGGCTGGAGATTATGCTTGATCGCCGTCTGCTGAATGATGATAACCGTGGTCTTGGGCAAGGGGGTGACTGACAACCGTCCAATGACTGTTGTATTTCACATCCTCCCTGAGTCCAACATTTCTTCGGTTTTAGACCCCAGTACAACTTCTCTTCCACTGAACCCTTCGTTGTTGTCGCATTGTATAGGGTCTCAATTAAATTATCCTGTACATGCATTCATTTCGAAGAAAGCACAAGAACTTGCCCCACAACCACCACCACCTCGATTCTTCTCCCCTCTAGCTTCTTCTTTACCATGTGACCTGCATATTGTGGACTTCAAAGTTCCCCGGCCGTCAAAGTTTTCGTTCTTGGAGCATCCTGTAGAACATCCAAGGTTTGCTCTTCTCGTTCAGAGGCGGGGTTGGGATTCGTCGTACTGTCGGACCGCTAGATCAAAGTGCACAAAGTTAGCAGATGAACCTGTAAATCTTTTTAGTTTGTTCAAAGACCTAGACGTCATGCACGTAAAAGCAGCATCTCTGAATCTGCTGCATGATGATACAGAGATGCTTGGTTATACTGAGCTGTCTGGAGATGTTGTTCAAGAGGGGCATGTTGTCATCCCTCCCATGGAAATACAGGCTTACAGACTGGAGTTGCGGCCTCACCAATGATACCCAGCTAGCTCTTTAATTTGCAGTCTTGACAGAAATCATTGCCTCAGGAAACTATCTGAGAGGAAGGAATTTACCATATATTGCAGTCTCAGAGGAGAGTGTACTGAAATGCTTGTAGTAACACGAAATTGTTGTCCATCTATCTCTACACAAGCACCAGGGACATTCGCTTGACAATGATGTGCAGATGCTGCTGGTTGATCCTGTTCTTGAATGAAAGATGATGCAGATAAGCTTACTTAAAGTGATAGAAGACCAGCTCTTGCCCCGCCCATTTACAGATCTTTATGGTTATGGTTTTGCGTTTTCAGGATCTTGTGGAAGGAAGTCTGCTTTATGACCATTTGCGTACTTTGTTGATAGGCCAAAAATCTGTAATTTAGATGTAATAGTAGTGTAGATGAAACACTCTTATGTCGGTTTTTTTTTTGCAACTGATCATGCTACAGGAAAATACTTGTACTTTTTTGGTGTGCTGACAGATACATGCCACATGGTGATAGAATTCTGCTGCACTCTATTCCATTTGCTGCCCTGCAAATAGTTAAATGACTGAATAGTGAATACTACTAAGTTAAAAACTTGAAAATCCTACGCCTACACCTATGTCAATGTTTGAGATATTGGTTTTGATTTAATGGTGAAATACCTTCCTTTATTTGCACTGCAGTCCCTGAAATATTATGTCTGGGATCAAGTTGCAAATGAAGTAAATCCCTTCCCTAGCTGATACATCGTGCAAAGTGCATGGATGGGCTATCCAGTATCCAAGCACACGGGTATAGACTATAGAGGCCATTTAACATGCTATGTTTGGCAATCCAGAAAACAGTATTCATGACCATTATTATGATTTATAATGATATGTATGAATTCCAATGAAACTTGAATCTGGCCAAATTATGGTATTGATATCCTCATATCCCTGAGGGGTCTGAGAGATCCTGGTGTGTGTTTAATTCCATCTCCTTACCGATAGCATGCTTTTTAGCCTATGTGTTGCACACTTTGATTCTCTAAGCTTTTCAGAACATGTCCCATGAAATTCAGCGCTTTTCCAAACCCAGAAAACGGACAGAATTCGAGGATTCCCCTCTTGGAACAAATACTGCATACCATCCAGTCTTTGCCAATGGATTGATTATCTTTTATGTTTTGCTCTTCCCAACACATTTCTGGGTTTCATTTTGCTTCAGAGAGTCATTATTCTCTAACTAAAATGGGGGTCAAAGTTTGTATTATTACCTTGGATTGGATTTAGTTCACAATATTAGTTTAAACTATATTATCAAAGTAACAGTAGACTTATTGTTCCGTATATATGTTGTGAGTTCGAGCACTAGCATGTAGTATGTAACCTCTCTCTTACCTATGAATTATGATCAATGACGAGTGTAATATGGCGGGTGACAAGTAGGCCTGTTCCGTAGCTGGTGAAAGTATGAGGTTAATGATGAATCTGATATTTAATTTTGTGAGGAAAAATCTCATGTCAATTGTGATGAAACTTTATCCCCCAAACATGCAAATTCTTTAATAAATATATCACCACTCAATACCATCCCTTAAATGGTAACGGCGAAGGATGATAATTGAAATTTATGAAGAAATAAGGGAATTTTGGGGATGGCCAAGCATTACCATAGATATATACCTATAAATTCACCATCATTATCACTATATATAATGACATACCAAATGAGTCATCCTTCATATAATTAGTAAAGGTCCAGATATGAAGCCACAAAGGGTAGAAGAAACTTATCAGTACAACTACAGTTGCCATACGGCACATTGAGGTAGAAAGTAGAAACAGAATTCTACAAGTTCCATCAAGTTGATGAGTCAAAAAAAGCTTTAATTTACTTCTCATTTTGACTCAAATGTCTGTTTCTGTTTTCAACCAGTCCGTTTAGAGATTAGGTCATGTTTGCATTTTTTTCAGGACCTTTCATCAGCCAGAACGTCCTGTCTCTGACAACTATCGCAAAAAGGTACAATACAAGTAGGGTAACATATTGGTTCATGTTCAAAAAGTCAGCACACTCTTTCTATCCATTCCTAGTGATATGAAATAATGCTTGTAACTATAAAATGATCTCTTCTTGCATGCTCACGTTAAGAACCTTGTTTGGAAGAACAATGCAGTTAATGACCACAACTTCGTCTTCCACAATAACAGATTCTCCTGCATTGAGGAAATCATTTACTCACATTCTATGCAGCATGACAACAAATCCGATATTGACATAAGAAATGAAGGGATGGAGTCCTTACCAAGGATTGAAACTCCAAGCTTTGAGTCGTAGTTACCATCAGCCTACAGGAATCATTCAATTATAAATTCAGGTGAACTTTTTAGTTAAGAGCTTAGACGCCATTTGATTGGATGAAGGTATTTTCAGTAGAAATGAATTTCAGTCAAAAACATGTTTCAGTAAAAAATACAATTGTAGTTTAGTTGTCTCTTGTTTGGTTCCTTGCAAGAAAGTTCAGAGAGATAAAGGGAATGGAAACATTGGAGAGGTTGGATAGGAGTCTAAGTCTGAGATGCGAGATTTGCGTCTACCACCCCAAATTGGTCACAAATGCTCTTGCAATTAGTACCAAAAGAAAAAGTGATATATAATGTCAATTGATACCCAAATGATAATAATACCATTTGGACGAGCTTTGGTACCAATTGAAAATCTTTTTAAATCTTTTTTTTGGGTACCAATTGTAAGAGTATTTGGTACCAAATCTGGGGTGTTAGACAGGAGTCCAGATAGACGTGACTAGGAAAGAGGTGGATAGGAGGACAAAAGGAATAGGGAGGACACGTGGCATTCCTTCCTTTTACCACCATTAAGAGGAGTGTTTGCCACCCTTAAAAACAAAGAAAGGAAACAAAGAATATCATTTTTCCTCCCAACCAAACACTCTCTTAGTATGTTACTACTTCCACCCAAAATAATAGGACAATATATGTAACTAGGAATAATCCAAGATACTGGGCTGCTTAATAACTTGCCTGAACACGTGACCATTTTCCAACTGAGGATTTCCATCCAATAATAGCATGCATGACAAGCGCATTTTCCTGCGGAAGGATTAGAAGGTATCAAACCACATTGTTACTGCATTGTGTTTACTTGTATGACATCAAATTCAGATATTACAACTCAGTACCTGAATCTCAACATCATCCAAAATGATGCAATTTACAAGCCTTACACCAGGTCCTACACGAACATTAGCAGATATCGATACATTTGGACCAATCTGTGCCAAAAAAATACAGGTAGTAGTACTCTTAGAAAGTGAAGTTTTAACTTTGGAGTATTTTCCTGTCAAAACTAGGAGCCAGTACAAGAAGTACTTCCAAATAAAGTTGAAATTAAATGAAAGTGGGCAATGGTGAAGGCATAAGCAAATACTACCTCCGTTTCTTTTTAATCTACACACTTTCCTTTTTGGTCTGTTTCTTTTTAATCTACACACTATTGCTTTTTCTAATTTTAGTAACATATCACATCTACTATCTCCTCTTTTTCCACCCATGTCATCCACTTTTTAATGTTTTAACCCACTTTTTAGTTCCTCTCTCTCACCTTTCAGTTTCTCTCTCCACCTTTTTAGTTTATCTCTCATACTTTTGCACTTTCTCCTTGGTTCTTCCCCAAAGTGAAGTGTGTAGATTAATTTGAAACGGAGGTAGTACTATATTGTGGACAAACTGGCAACTGGCAAGGCAGAATATCTGTTACCTTTGCCGTCGAATGTACTTTAGCTGATGGGTGGATATAGACATCACCTACAATTGTAGCAGTTTTTGCACCATCTCCCCTAGCCAGAAGATGGGGAGCATTCTGCTGAAACCGAGCAAGGTACAACCCGGAACATTTCAAAGACATACTGTTTAAGGTCAAACACAACACAGCTTAGTAATGTGACGATCCAAGTTCCAATTGTATATGATTGCTTAAGAAAAAAATAGTTTGCCAAAGAACATACCCAGGAGTCTTGATCTGTTCCCAGAAATCTAAAGTTTCATGGGTGTATAATTGTTTCTTTCCCGCCAAAGGAGACAGAATATCTTGGTCCAATCTTACAAAATCTGCAGGAAGGGCCCTTTTAAGGATTTTATAAGCTCTCAATCAGTGTGCTATAGTATTATGGAGTATATAAGTGCATATTTATCATTGAAAGGCTACTTATTGACATTATTGAAAGGTAGAATGCATGAGTTGGAACAGAAATCAATCTACGAGAAGGCCCTTCTCGAGATCTTCTTCATTTTATTTTGAGACAAGTACATAATTTGATAAAATCTTCTTAATGCTTAATGATTAACTCTGAAGATTAAGTAGATAATAGACAAGAGACAAACTCCTAATATTCCAACAATACCATTCCTGGTCCCAAAAGATAGAGCCAATGAGAGAGTCGGATTAGAAGAAAGACGAATAAATTAACCCACTATTATCTTCCACGAGATAGTTAAATAGTTGGTCTGCCTTAAGGTCAAAAACTTAGCTTAAGAAACTAAGTTACAGCTATCTTCTAACTTTAAATTCCAAAATCAAAGTCGTTCATTCATAGGAATTCTAGTTCATACCTCGTTGCTGAATTGAATGACTCATAACTGGACAAACGACGTAGAGATCCTGTGCAGGAAAATAACCGAAAATAAAGTAATGGTGAGAAAAGTTTTATACCAAGTCTCTAAAAGCTACAGAAAAACGACAGCAAAGAGAAGGATCTCTAGACTATAAGCAACTAAAGCAGTCCTAGACATCTCATAAAGTAAGGGTTGCAACAAACACTGGAACCAACCTTTGTCTTCACGATTAGCAAGCACACCTTGGATAGCCGAAAAAATTTCAGGTGTAAATACATATAGGCCACAATTTATTAAATCACTAACCTGCAGTCACACAAAGACTATAGGTTACAACAGGGCATAAAAACAAGACGAACAATGATACAGAAAATGGTTTAAGTTTGCAGAATACTATTGCTGCTTGAGTAGGGCACATACAAATGTCTCAGGCTTTTCGGTGTAATGCAATAGCTCTTTTGTATCTGGATCAGCAACCAACTCACCGAACAGGTTGGCTGATTCAGCGGAAACCTGCACATAGAGTCAAATTTAAGGATAATCAAATAATAAACGGTTTTTTCACCATATACCCCGACAAATTTTTTTTTGCACCGTATACCCTTTCAAGTTTCCAAATTCATCATATACCCCTCACTTTTCGAAAAAATACATCAACTTACCCTTTTGACTAACGGTGTTAGACTTCCGTTAGTCATTAGGCCCTAATCCTCTCCTAATCTTAATTAACTACCCTAAACCCTAAATAACCCTAATAACAATAACAAACCCTAAAAACCTAACTAACCCTAAAAGCCCACCAGCCCACCCCCACCCCCACCGCCCACCCACCCCCACCCCCTTCACCCCACCGTCCACCCACCCCCCACCCCTGACCCACCCACCTCCCACCCCCACCCCCGCCCACCACCCCCAACAACCCCAGCCCCACCGGACCACCACCCCCACCGGATTTTCGCACCGTGAACCCCACCCCTCTGTTTTTGAAGCCCACCCACCACCACCACCCTCTTTCCCCCACCACCAACCCACCATCCCTCCCCCTTCCCCCCCCCCTGCGGCCCCCTCCCTGCGTTCGCCGCACCCCCTCCCCCTCCCTTCCCGCAACCGCCGGCAACCCCCTCTCCTCCCCCCTTCCCTGCAACTGCCGGGCAACCCCCCTCCCTTTCCCCGCAACCGTCGCACAACCCCTCCCCCCCCTTTCCCAGCAACCGCCGAACCCCTCTACCTCCCCCGAATTGAAAAAAAAAAATCGAAAACGCCTAAAATTCGAAAAACGATTTGCGGGGGAAGGGGGAGGGAGGGGGTTGGCGGCGGTTGCGGGGGAAGAGGGGGAGGGGTCGCGCTACTGGCTGCGGGGGAAGGGGGAGGGGGAGGTGTCTGCGAGACTGCAGGGGAAGGGGAGGGGGGGGGGGCGGCGACAAAGCGGGGAAGGGGAGGGGAGGAGCGGGCGCGCGGCCGGCCGTGGGAAGGAGGGGAGGGAGGGGGGGGCGGGTGGTGGGTGGCTAGGGGTGGGGGAGGGGTGGTGGTTAGGATGGTTAGGGTTAGGGTTATTAGATTAGGGGGTTTGTTAATTAGGGGGTTAGGGTTAAAGGTTTAGCTTAGGTTTAGGGTTTGTTAATTAGGGTTAGGGGGATTAGAGTATAATGACTAACGGAAGTCTAACACCGTTAGTCATAAGGGCATGTTGATGTATTTTTTGAAACGTGAGGGTATATGATGAATTTGGAAACTTGAAAGGGTATACGGTGCAAAAAAAAATTTGTCAGGGGTATATGGTGAAAAAACCGAATAATAAAAGGAGCAATTCTAAAGACTGATTTCAGCAAGTAACCAACCTTAATTACTAATAATGTGCCCATTCCACCATATCTCCTGTGGGCATCTGAATGAGTCGAACAAAACAAAAAATGGCTCAAGAACCTTGACGCTTCCATTAAAGTAAATCACAGCACATGAAGAGATATCAGAAGACAGTATACAAAGGCCAAGAGAAGTAAAGAGCTTATATGAAGTTTCAAACTGTCTCTCCGATATAAAGAGAAATTTGAATCTGGAAACTAATAAAAATGGAGAACAATGTACATTACCAAGCATGTCTGGTAGAGGGAAACTGCAGCAGACATCAAAATTCAGAAGAAAAATATGTGACTGCATAAAAAAGGAGAGAAAGCAAAATGATATCAGAGATCTTGGAAGTCTAAGTCCTCACTCGTATTATAAAAAATATATTACATACATGGTAAGTACCAGAGAAATTTACTCAACAAAGAATAGCTTATGAGCAACAAGCCAACATTTTCATCATCGTCTTTTTGTAGGAATGCAAATTATTATACCCCATCATTAATACAGATCAACCAGCATAAAACTTAGTCACATCCATGACCAAGAGCCAATATGTTATTTCCATCATTAATATAGAATGAAGTTGGTACGAACCGGCTCATCTTCCATGATGAAATCTCGAAAGTGATAAAGTCCACCAGCAGAGCCATGTGGTTTGTCTTCTTTCAAATATCTACAAATGAGATCGAAATTGCGAATATTCAAATTCAGCTATAGGTAACCCTTAAAGTGACAACTCCAATGTGATCAAAACAACTTTGACTCTTTCATCCTTTCAAAGTACACCAAAACCACAAATTTTCTAAAATTAGCTAAATTTCAAAAACTTGAAGATGAAAATCGAACTCACCTAACCGGAACCTTCAGCTCATTTGAGATTGAAGACACATACAAAGCAAACTCACGCTCTTCATGTAATCCAATAAGGAAGATTTGAATTAAATTTGGTATCTATACATAACAAAACTCAATCAATCAACTTGTAACCCATACAAATCATCAAATTATACAAATAATCCAATGAGGAATATTTGAACCAAATTTGGTATCTACACATGACAAAAACTCAATCAATCACTTTTAACCCATATAAACCATCAAATTATAACATAAAGTTAGAACATACAGTTTTGCAAGCAGAAATTTGATGGTGGATCATTGGATGTCCAGCAATTGGAAACAAGGGTTTTGGAGTATTAAATGATAAGGGTCGAAATGTAGTTCCTGTAATTTACCCAATTCAATTAAACATTAGCAAATCACATTATACCACTATGAATTGAAAAATTAATCAAGTGGGTATGAAATTAAAGTGGGTAATTTTGATCTTTCTGAAATTTTTTGATGAATTCTCATTCATACCTTTGGTGGGTCCACCAACCAAGATCACAGCAACTACTTTCTCTTCCATTAGCAGATCTTGCGTTAGAACTGGTTCTGTAATTTGAGGAGTTTCTGGGTGATCTTAGCTATAAACCTCAAGTTTACAGGAGCTGCTTTTTTTTTTCCAACTATCTTCTTACTTCTTCTTTGGCACCTGGAGGTTTAGGAGGGATTGCTGCAAAACGAATATTTTGCGTCTTTTTCATATAACTTTTTTGCTGCGGAATTGGAAACATAAAATCATTAAAAGTCAACATTTTTTTCATATAAGTAAAATCATTACATTAATAAAAGAAGTCATATCCACTCAAAAAAAAATACTCCCTCCGTCCCATAATATAGTGCCTACTTCTTTTTTTTCACGGGAATTAAGGAGGAGGGAACATGATAAGGGACACAATTAATGACTGATTTTCAGTCTGAATAATTTGGCACGGATGAAACTGAGGGATATGTAAGGTTTTTATTAAAAACATCAAAGCATTTATCGCTTCTTTCATCACATGCCGTCCAACTTTACTGAATTGAAAAAAATAAAGACCTAATCCTAACATATCAAAACATAATCCGAACAACTGTAAGTAGAGGATGGAAGATCATTCCCAGAAGAGTGAGAGAAACCGAAACTCATAGCCTTTAAATGAAAGAGATGTTCTTTGCTAAAATGTTTTTAAGAAAAATCATCACGGATTCATGCTTATAGAACCACAGATCTTGGATTTTTTCGAAGAGAGAGAAAAACAGAGATAGCTCGGTCAAACTAAAAAATGAATTGAAGATGAAATTGAGAAGTGTAGTTAATTTTTGTTCATGAAACTGAAGATCAAACCAGAAAACGAAGCAATGCATGATTTCGATGAGATTAAGAGGCTCCATTTTAGGGTTTCAAGTGGAGAGATGAGGAGACAGAGAGTCTGTGAAGAGAATTCTGAAGAAATCAGGAAGATGGTGTGAGATGAAACTGAGGGATAAGAGAGAGAAAGAAAGTAACAGACTTCAAAAATGAATTAACTCGGATATTGCATTGTAAAAGGTGGAGATTTATCAAATTTTTTATTTGTAAAGCATTCAATGTTGGTACAGTTTTTCAAGGCAAACTGAGGACAAAAGTGGAAAAAAAAATACTCAATGAGGGTAAATTGGAGAATTCATACCATTTTATAATTGGAAAGGGGAGAAACAAGAATAATATTTTGGGACACCCTAAAAGGAATGTAGGCACTATATTATGGGACGGAGGGAGTACTAATTATAATAAAAGAAGTCATATAATGTCTGTGAGAGAAATTTGAATCAAATAATAAATAATTAATTGAATGAAATAAAGGTATCCCTCATCAACACTATGTTAGCTGAATATATATCTATCTTGCATGTCGCTGGAAAGCACAACTTTTTGAATAGATGGTCTAATGTTTTGTAGCCGTGATGACGAATGTCATCTGATTCATTTGACTGGATTCGAAAAATTAATAAGTGTTGTGATTCCGCATAATTTTTTTACCAATGTACTAATTTCACAGTACTCCACGGCTCCACCAACACTAGACCAAAAAGGAACTCACTGCACATCAAACAGTGTAGTTATTATTGAGATAAAAGACACAAACAAAAGTAAATTAAAGAGAAAGGGCCAAAAATAGGCAAAATGGAGCAATTAAAAAGAAAGGGTTGGAAATAGCCAAATTTCTCCAATTAGGCTATTTCTGTCCTAGAGTATAAAGGAAGAGGGGGGAACGACTAGAGTTTGTTGCTTAGCAAAATGTGATCATTAGTCAGCAACTTAACATTAACAATAATGAATTGTGGTTTTAAATTGTTATAGTTACTCATTAGGTTATGTTCTCTTCACATGAGATTAAGCTTTATTGTCTATTTTTTTATTGTGGTTCAATTTTTAGAATTTTTTTGTCATGATACACTTTAAATGTCACATTTTGAAAACAATTATCTTATAAATATTGTCTAAGTATTTTTTATCATTAAAACTATGAAACTATCTCAAACAACAAAAAAACGTTTTCCATTACTTCTTTTATTAATAGGACCCTATATTATGATTTTCCCTCCGTTACCTTCTATTCCTTCATAAAATCTCTTCTTACAAAACCTATTCTCACAACACTTTTTCCCAAAACTCAAAAAACTTTGATTCAACTAGCTGTTTGTATCCACTAATTATACCGAATCGCTATTTACCGTCCGTATTTACTTAAAATCGTTCGTATTTTTTCCTTTAAATACCCCCCATGCCCCTCCCTCTTTCACCCCCTTTCACCTCACTCTACTCTCTCAACTCTCATCAAACTTCATCCCTCTCTCTACCATTAAGCACTAACACCACCACCACCTTCCGAACACCACCACCGGACCACCACCACCGTACAACCACCACCGGCGCACCACCTTCGACGAAGCAACTTAGCACATTGACCAAAACCACCGGGGTACTAACAACACCGGAGCACCACCTCCGCCACCGCCGAACCACCGGAGCATCACCGGAAATGTCCGATGAAGAACCGCCAACGCCGTCGGAACGAAATGTGGTAAGTTTTAGGTTTTTTTTCTCGCCGCCGGAATTTTTTTTGCGCCATGGAGGCAACGGATAAAAATTCGTTGCCTCTGCGGAGGAAACGGATAAAAATCCGTTGCCTCTGCGGAGGAAACGGATGAAAAATCCGGTGCCTCCACCGAGGCAACGGATTACTTTTCCGTTGCCTCTGTGGAGGCACCGGATTTTTAATCCGTTTCATCTGTTGCCTCCAGTTGGGGTAACGGATTTTTCATCCGTTACCCTGCTCTGGTGGCGCAAATTTTTTTTTTTAAAACTTACCATTTGTTGATATTTTATTAAAATAATTAGTATTAGTATTAAAAAAAAATTTAGTTAATATTTAATTTTCCGTGATAATTAGTATTGATTTTGTAATTAGCGAATAATAGTACATCCGTTCCTGTTAATTTTGTTAATGAATATTTAGTTAATATTTGTTGATATTTTATTCAAATATCTATGCATATTATTGTAATTATTTTCATAATAAGTAGTAATTTTATAATAATCGTTGCAAAAATTTATTTATGGATGCTTGTTATTAAGTTGAGAAATTGAATATGTAGTTAATAATAGTTGTGATTGGTAAATAAATAATAATGATTATTAGTTACGATAAGTAAGTAAACGTGTTTGTGTCGGGCTGCCAACGCTCTACAAACGCTGTAAGCAATGGAAAGTCAAGGTGCCCAAACATAATCCGTGGTAGCTGGGCAATAGAAGATCTATCCATGCGCTGCAACGACCGCTGCGGGAAAGTCCAAGTCGTCAACGCATCAAAGGCACCAGAGCGGTTATGGCACAACAAAACATCACTAGCCCTCGGATCGTGGTATATAAGGGCCCGCCAACTAGGAATCACGCTACCGTCAAGTGGCCCCCCAGGCATCGCCTCGGTAGCTAACCACGAAGTATCCCTAGCAGCTCTAATCCTGCTCGTCAACCGACTACCTCCGGAACCCGACGCTCCCGAAACAAACCTCCCTCTTGTACCCTTCCTCACAGGCACACGGGAGGAGCCTTCACCCACATCAGCTCCATCACCACAGCTCAAAGCATGATCTAACTCCTCCTCGTCCGCAGTATCCCATCCCGCACTATCAGGCGCATCCTCAAGAATAGGCATCTGCCTAGCCTGAGCATCAGCCCTGGCCCTCCTACTCGATGCATCAACACCACGAGATCGAGTGTGTCGTGGCGTCGATCCCTCAGGACCCTCAAGACCCTAATAATCAATTATGTTAATTACTTATTATTTATTTAATGTCTACGTTATTATATTGTAATTACTACTAATCTATAACCATTGACATTCTAATAATTAATTAACTAAAATTATAAGGATAAATAATACGAACATGCATTGACATAATATTATTAAAACATATTAACATGCGCAAACTAAGTAAATTAATTTATAACTATTCACTTTCTAATAATTAATTAACTAAAATTAAAACAACAAATCATATTAACATGCTAATATCATTAGTAAACATGCTCAAACATGCTAATAAAAACAACTATCCTACACAACTAATATTAACAATTTAACATGCTAATAAAAACAACTAATAATATTAACATGCTAATAAAAACAACTAATAATATTAACATGCCAATATCATTACAATAAATAATAGTAATATGCTACTAATATAATATAATAACATGCTAATATCATTAAAATATTTTTATAATATAATAACATGCTAATATCATTAAAATATTTTTATAATATAATAACATGCTCAAATAAATTAATTAAGTAATTAAATAATAACTATTAAAATTAAATAATACTATTATCACATGCTATTAAACAAATAATTAAATCAAACAAATTAAATAATACTAACATGCATTAACATAATAAAATCCTAATTACAACATAATCACACAAATTAACACAATAACTATTAAAATTAAAATAATAAATTAAAATAACTATTGACATAAATTATAAAAACCCAAATAAACACAATTTTTTTTTTTTAATTCAAACAGAAATTATAAAAAACATAAATTATTTTAAAGAAAAAAAAAGAAATTATTAAAACAGAAATTATTAAAAACAGAAATTATTAAAACATAAATAAAACCGAAATTACTAAAAATAAAAAAAGTAACCGAACCCCCCCCCTCGCCGGAAAAGTTGTGAGCACAAAAAAAATTATTTTTTTTCGAAAAAAGCGGGGCAACGGATAGAAAATCCGTTACCACCGCAGAGGTAACGTTGTATATCTACGTTACCTCTGTGGTGGTAACGGAAAAGTGATCCGGCTTAGGGTCGGTTTTAACAACAAATAAGTACAAAACTAACCTGAGTTGATGATTCTCCGACTTCCTTTGCCTTCTTCCTTGGGCCCATGCTTTTTCCGAGCGAGTTGTGGTGGTGTGCTTCCTAGGTGAGGTCGTCGTCGGTGTGGTGGTGTGCGGTCTTTGTTGGTCGCCGGGTGTGGTGTTGTGCTACGGTGATGGTCGCCGGATGTCCGGTGGTTGCCGGTGTGGTGGTGGTTGCGGTGGTGGTTGTGGTGGTGGCGGCTATGGTGGGAGTGAGTGAGGAGTGAGGAGTGAGAGTGAGGAGTGAGTGAGAGTGAGAGTGAGAGTGAGTGAGAGTGATGGGGTATGGGGTATGGGGTCAAGTATTTGTAAGGGTAGTTTAGGAGTATTTAAGAAAAAATACGGGCGATTTTTAGTAAATACGGGCGGTAAATAGTAATGCCCTAATTATATTTGTTATTCAACACTTTCTAGTTTAACGTGGCTATATGGGAGTCCGGATCTTTTAGAGTTTTAATAAAACTCTACAAGGTAGAGTTTTATCTGAACCATATATTTTAAAATCAAGGACTCATATTGGTGGGAGGAAAATTAGGGGTGGATTTTGATGAGAAAAAAAAGGGGATTTTGGAAGATAATATATGAGTCATTAATTTTTTATTCAATGGTTGATATTACTCAAACTCTACCTTTATGTAGCTTATTTCCGACTCTGAGGGATCCAAATACACTATGAGGATATGAAAATAAACTACTTAACTAGGGGTGGTTTATTATTATTATTATTATTATAAATGCTTGTTAAAAGAATATTGTTTTTGTTTAGGTGAAATTCCAAAGAATTCAATTGAAGCCGACTCACCAAAAAATAATACTTCACCTCAAAGGCTCAAATCTACCCTATTCGCACTATTCGTATTTCTCTCTCCTCTAATCACCGGTCACCGGCGTCATTATCCGGCTTTGAGTGGTGCGCAAAACTTCAATTTAGGGTTTGTCAATATCATCATATCAGGTATTTTACAATCCTTCCTAATTTTCTCCCCATTTGAATTCCAAATTATTTACCCTAACCTAGGGTTTATCCTTGTTACGATTCCCAATTCAAAACACTTAATATTTCAATTGAGGTTTCAATTCGCTTAAAAATTCAATGGGGAAAAACGACTTTTTATCTCCTAAAGCAATCGCAAATCGAATTAAAGCGAAAGGTCTCCAGAAACTTCGATGGTATTGTCAAATGTGTCAGAAACAATGTCGAGACGAAAATGGGTTCAAGTGTCATTGTATGAGTGAATCTCATCAGAGACAAATGCAGATTTTTGGGGAAAATTCGGATCGTATCGTTGATGGATTTTCGGAGGAATTCGAAAGTCAGTTTCTTGATCATATGAAAAGGAGCCATAGATTTAGTAGGATTGCTGCAACTGTGGTTTATAATGAGTATATAGCTGATAGACATCATGTTCATATGAATTCCACAAAGTGGTTAAGTTTGACTGAGTTTGTCAAGTATTTGGGTAGGACAGGGAAGTGTAAGGTGGATGAAACCCCAAAGGGATGGTTTATTACGTATATAGATCGAGACTCTGAGACGCTTTTTTAAGGATAAGATGAAGAATAAGCGTATTAGGGCGGATATGGTGGAGGATGAGAAGAAGGAGAGGGAGATTATGAGGCAGATTGAGCGGGCGGAGCAGCTGTTGCCTGTGGTAGAGAATGGGCAGGTTAGTGAGGTGGAGAGGACGGAAGAGAAGGAGATGGTGGGGGGTAAAGTAGCATTTGCTCTTGGTGGTGGGGCTTCGAGAGTTGGGAGTTTGGGGATTGGGAAGGAAAAAGGCGAGGGGTTGAAGGATGTGTTTGAGGATGTTGTGGATGGTGAGAAAGAGAAGAAGAGAGCTAAACATGGGAATGGCAGTGCAGTTGGTAAGTCGGCTTTGGAGGAGTTGATCAAAGAGGATGAGAAGGCTAAAGAACGGCTTAATAGGAAGGATTATTGGCTATGTGAAGGGGTAATTGTCAAGGTTATGAGCAAGAAATTGGCAGACAAAGGTTACTATAAGAAGAAGGGGGCTGTGAAGAAAGTTATAGACAAATATGTAGGAGAAATTGAGATGCTTGACACTAAACATGTGCTTAGAGTGGATCAGGCGGAGCTTGAGACGGTGATTCCACAGATTGGTGGTTTAGTGAGAATAGTTAATGGGGCTTATCGTGGATCAAAGGCCAGGTTGCTCTCCATTGATACTGACAAATTTTGTGCGAAGGTCCAGATAGAGAAGGGATTATATGAGGGAAGAGTTCTTCAAGCTGTGGATTATGAAGATATCTGCAAAATTGCCTAGTGATGAAGTCGGAGAGGTCGTGCGAAACTTTAGCATATGAAGACTCTTTCAACAGTTAGAATACGCTGGCCAGCTTCTCATTTGTGTAATGTATTGCTCAATCTGCTGGTTTATTTTGTTTGTGCTCTTATCACATTAGCAATTGTATGTTACTTCGCAGCATCCATGGATCATGAAGCAACCCCCCTCCTCCCATACATCTATCAGTTATTGTATCGCAAAGGTGGAACTGATCATAGATGTGATGTTTTATTCATTGAATAATATTCAATCTGACAATTTATAGTGTCCATATTTGGATTTTACTTCGATTTAAATGAGTATGCACAGTTGATTGGTGTTCTTGGCGGTTGTAAACTATTTGAATGTTTTGGATCATGGTGTTGTCAGTTGTGTTCAGATAAAAGTAGATACTTTGTAGTTCAGACTATATCTGGATAGCTTTTTGATGATTGACTGTCCTTGGAATAACCTTTTGATTCATGTGCAGGTTTGTGAGTGTTAGTGACTTGTTCACCTACACCTTCCATTTGACCTGGTTCTGATATTTAGTATGCAGATATTATTTCTTAGTATTGCTTGATGTTAAATTTGAGGGCAGTTCCTCTCACCAGTCAGGATAAATTATAAGTGAATTTCACTTTGTGCTAGAAAACACTTGGTAAACATAAATGTTGTGAATTTAATTATGGAAACTCGACGAGGCCTTCTACTCCTTGAACTCTAAGGAGAGCTATATCTGCTACCATCGTTTCACTATTTCAGTACACACAGGCCACAGCTGCATGCTATTGGAGCAGGAGTGAAAGCTGGTTCTACAAATCTTCGCTACTGTGAAACTGGGATCCTTCCATTTTTGAACATGATGTATTGTCGGATCTTTGAACTACTACTCATCGTATTTAGGGCCTAGGGGTGTTAATGAGTCTAGTTGTTGCGAACTATTCGAGCTCCCCTTGAAATTTGAGATTTCCTGATTCTTCTCGCATCCATCTGTTGCATTTATGCTATGTTTGTGCTGTGTTCTGTTGCGCGACTGTAACTGTTTTACATGTTGTTATTCTTTCTTCATCATTTCCGTGTCTGACGTCGTTTTAGTTGTGTATCTACTGCATAATTCTATTTCTACACATCAGAGTGATCAGACTCGATGTAATTCATAAATAATGAAGTACTTACTTTCGATGCTTTTGTTTTCTTTTCAGATTCTTCTTTGGAATGTAATTTTTGTCCTTCCTAGTGTTTTCATGTAAGGCCTAGCCTAGTTGGAAACTACACTCTCTATCTCCTTCCCACTCCCACCCCTGTACCAAGTGCTGCTTCCCAGGCAGATTGCACAAGATACCATTAGAGCCAAACTTTTTGGTAATTTATTGCTGTTTCGTCGTATACTGTTCAATGTGTTTCAAATCTAATAAGTTTCATTAAAATAACTTCCAATAATATAAAAGTGCCGATATTAGATCCAATAATAATAACAATAGTAAGGATTTGTTTTTCTTCACTTTATATTTTCTGAATTTTTTTATATTTAATCTGAACTTTTTTAGTATTTTTTATTTTTCTGAAATCTTCTTATTTTTCATGATTTTTTTTTTCTGAACTTTTTTTATTTTTCGGAGATTTTCTAAACTTTTTTTATTTTTTCTCAAAATAAGCAAAAATAAGGTAAAGAGACTCGACCTTAATTGTGTTATATTGGGTGCCCAAACTTTTGCAAAATTCCACTTTGGGTATCTCAAGTTTTCAGAATTTCATTGTGGGTACTTGAGATTTCCACTATGGGTATTGCTTAATTAGCATGGTTTATTTTAGTCAACTTCTTTTTTGTGCAAACGATCATTTAAAAAAAAAAAAACACGAATGGCAAAACAATCCTGCAGTATAATGGTTCCTATTATCTGACAAATACATACTTAAAAAAGGAAATCCTTAACATCACACATGAAGAAGTCAGATTAGTCAAGGCACAAACTTGACAGAAATTGACTTGATTAGTAACCGATCCTAAGAAAATGGGAGTTAAACAAACTTTTATGACCCAAATTAGAAAATACCTATGTTTTTACTCGAATGACTCAAAAACCATTATAGTTACAGTAATACAATGAAATTATGAGAATTTTATTTTATAAAGTACCTTCAATTATTAATATAACTGGTTTTAATAATGGTTTTTTTTACTTTGTGTTCGGGGGTTGTATGATTTATTTAGTAGACAGTTGAATAAAACAAAGATCTTATCTATGAGGACGGGTTGAGTGCATTCTACGTTTGATTTAATCAACAAATTTGCATTTGATCCAAAATAAATTTTGTGGTGAAGATTTCTTTACTGCATAATTTGACTATTATCTATTAGGAAATCGAGTAAGCTAACATCGATTTAATAAATGCCACATCAGTATAATTGTATAAGTAATCATAAAATATAACAATATTAAGTTTGGGTACCTAAAGTTCAAACCTCCACTCAAAATAGAACTAAGTTCAAACCTTGGGTACCCAAAGTTAAAGCATATAAACATGAGGTACAGGTACTCAAGTGTAAATTAGAGAAAATCTTAGGCACCCAAAATGGAAAATTTCCTTAATAATTATTGCTATAGTAATACATCGAGCTGAAGTTTAAAAAATAATGACATCGATAGAATTTTACTAGATAATCTTTCTTAATATTAATTAAAGAAATACAACTAATTTTTAATCATGTAAGATTATCACAATTATAATTATATTTCAACTTTGATTAATAATATCTATAATTAATATTTCTTAATAAATTTTACGTACTAGTTTCAATAAGCTCCAACGAATGTAAATAATTTAATTTAACCCCTCAAAATGTAAATAATTTAAGATTTTGAAATTTACGATTATTATGCTTATTTACTCCCTCTATTCCAAAAATATCCGAACATTATTGAGACACATAGTTTGTAGGTGATAAGTTGTAGTGTAGTTATCAAATTTATTTTGTCAAAAAGTAAATGTGATACGATTGCGGAGCTACTTTTTTTTATTGAAAGACAGATAAGTTAGATATTTTTTCAATGATAAAGATAGAATGTGGGCAATTCAAATTATTTTAAGACCGGAGGAGTATTAAGATTTATGGCCTTTTTAGGGAGGCCGAGAGGATTGTCGTTTTCTTGTTGGACTCCATACCCAAAACGTCTTAGGTGGACTGGTTTCATACTAATCTAATGTGCATCCAAATTGACTTTATCACACAAAAACAAACTATATTAGAAAAATCCGACTATATCATACAAAAACTGAATAAAAACAATTAACTATATCATACAAAAATTGACTATATAAAAGATGAGTATATCATGCAAAAAGTAACTATATCAAATGAAAATTGTCAAATTGACTACTTCCTCCGTAACAAAAAAACGCAACAGTTTCTATTTTAGGTCGTAACAAAATAATTGCAACAATTGAAAAACTTTCCATTTTAGGTAAATTTTTTTTTTGCCAAAATTACAAATATGCCATTAATTAATTACTTAACAATCTAATTAGAACATTCATTAAAGTTAATAATTTACAACCTAATTTAACATCAACCACCACAGTCACCCATTCACCGCCAACCACCACCGCAGCTGACTTCATCAGCCACCATATTCACCACTTCACCGCCAGATCCACCACCACAATCACCACATCACCGCCAAATCGCTCCCAAAATCGTACTCGATGGCGGTGGCTTACAAGGCTCGAATAATCTGGGGTTTGATTTCACAAGGTTCGAATAATCTGGGTTCGATTTCACGGTGGTGACATTTCACAAGTTATGAAATCAATATCCCAAAAGTGTGAAATCTACGGTGGTGACTTTTCACAAGTTCATGAAATCGAAATCAAATCACGGTACGATCTAAATTTGGAGTTCTTAGATATGAATTTGTGGGTTTCGATTTCGTGGTTTGTCTTTCGAATTTTCTAGGTTTTTTTGTTTGAATTTTCTTAGATCAGATTTCGTGGCAGTCGAGGGTGGTGGGGAAAGGTTTGTGAGAATTTTCTGGGTTCTAGATCTGATTTCGTGAAAGAGAAAGTGGTGAAGGTGGTTGTTGAGTTGGCAATGATGAAGGTGGTGTTGCGGTGGTTGAGGTGGTTGTGGTGACTGGTGAAGGTGGTCTGGTGGTGGTTGGTATGGTGGTCAGTTTTGACCCACTTTCTCTCTCCTCACAAGCCTAATCATACCATTAATACTCTAACCAAACCCCTGATACTCTAACCAAACCCCTAATACTCCATTAAGAAAAACTCCCTAAGAGTCCGTGCCGAGCCAAAATGTTGCAATAATTGTGTTACGAAGGAAGTATATCAAATGAAAATTGTCAAATTAACTATATTAAATGAAAATTGACAAATTGACTATATCATATGATTTTATTGGTGTACAGTAAATCAGTGTGCATAGCTGCAATATACAACCAAAAAAAACTAAGGTCTTATTCTTTTGAACTTATTTTCAGTTGAATTCAATTCAGTTTTTTCGAATTCAAAAGATCGAGGCCTAAATACAACAAATTTAACCCCAACAAGGCAACAACAATACTACTAGTCTACTACCGTCTACCCCCACCTGAAAAACAAGTCCTTGATTCGCAGCTCCTCCTTCTCGTGCGACGCCGGTGAGAAGCCCTCATCCCTCGCGCGTTTCCGTCGGTCCACATAGACGACCCAGAGCCCTGCCCCTTGCCGGGATCATACCACCAGTCAGTTTCTTGAACCTTTAAATAATTTTTTTTGAAAAATTTAAATTGAAAAAGAACTTGATTGTTTTGATGTAATTTGAATTGAGGCATACTTTTTTCTGATTGGCGTAGTCGAGAATCAGATTGTGGGTTTGTGGTGGGTAATTAAGGTGTAAATGGAAAAAAAATTTGGGAGTTTTTGATGCGGTAAAAACAAATATTTTCTGTGAGATTTCTCATTTAAACAATAGAAATATATACATAAGTGTTTAGGGTTACTAAGGCTAACAAAGTAATTAACAAATACAATCAGAGGATTGGGGATGTAGTGTAATTATGATTTTCTGGGTAGAGTTGTGTTTTTGGTGTCCATCTGCTATAATGTACAAGTGGTTTATAAAAGAACTTGTCCTCTACATTTTTAGGACTCCTTTGCTGATGTTATCCTTTCTTATTAAAGAAAATTTAGTTATTGATACAAGTATGAATTAATCAGGTTTAGGAAGCTATGAACTCATGTTTAATTTGATAATTTGAAGTCGTTGGGATTGGTTGTCGTAGACACTTAGAGGTGTCTAATTGATTTGTCGAAGCATATAGCTCAAGAGTAAGATATTCTTTTAATGGCAGTTGTATGAATTGCTCAAGGGCTTGCTGGTATGAGATTTAAATTTTGGTGGAAAATTCTGTAAAATAATGTAGCATTGGTAATCTCTCACACGATTTATGTAGGGTTTCAGTCATTAACTCTAGTTTTTGTGAGAATAACGAGGAATTGAGTATGAGAGCTTATCATTCTTGGATTCGCACCATAATTTTAACTTAAATTGAACTTCAAATTATTTACCATATGTGCTTGAAAATAATGGAATTGCATTCGGTTAACTCAATATTCGTGATAATATGTTGTGTAATTCGATGCCCTTGTTTGCAATTTAAGAGAGTGGAGATTGTATTAGATGCCACATAATGATTTTAGTCTTTTGTAATCTTAGGTTAAGGTGCAAAATGCTTTCTGGAGTTAAGTTGATTTCGCGGGATCGGGTTGAGAAGGTAAAATACTCTTACTTTGAGTCTAATTTGTTAGATTTTTACGCTGGTATTAAATAAATTTTCTATGTTATCAGGGTAAAACGGGGGAATCATGTGATTCGAAAAAGGATGGTAGAAATTTGAGCAGCAAGAAAGAAAAGAGTAGGAGAAAGAAGAAAGGTTATGATAATAGTAGTTCAGATGATGAAGGGAATGTGAAAATAAGGAAGGGTTCTAAAAAGAAGAAGTGGTACTCTTCTGATGAGGATTCAGCTTCATCTTTGGCGGAGGGTGAAAGTGACAACAGTTTGGGAGGTGATGGGAAGAGGTACAAGAGTCATAAGCAAAAGAGTAAGCGTCGAGGTGATGCCGATGAGAGTTCTAGGAAGAAGTCGAAAAGAAGCAAACGGGAGTATTCTTCTGATGATCGTTCCTCATTTGACTCTGAGAGTGATTGTAGAGGAAAAAAGAAGCGGCAGAGTAAAGGTAAAGAGAAAGATCGAGAATATGAGGACCAGGGTGTACTTAGTACATGTTCTAGCCACTTTGGTTTTCTTATTGGTTAGGACTTGCAATTTTTATATCGACTATTGATATTTGGTTAACTAACAAACTGTTTTGGATTGAAAGCAGATGGTGCTCAAGACCATGTCTCTCCAGATAACATTGATATTGTGAGGAAAGATATGGGGTTGGACTGGATGCTTAGACCAGCTGAAAGAGCAGGCAAAAGTGCTCCTCCAACATATGAGGATCAGCCAGTGGAGTCTGAAACCAAAGAGGTAGGCAACTATTATATTAATTTGGGTTTATACTTAAAATTGAATGTCTAATTGCTTTATCATTTATCTGAAATGGGTTTGTTTCATATACGGATTATTAGCGTAGTTTGATTTCAGCTATTATATTAATTTGAGTTTTATGTGCTTTATCCGCATATATAACATTGAATGTGTTATATATTATGTTTTGCGGAGAACTCATTTAACTGCCTTTTCATCAGACAGAAAAAGTAAATCCCAGAGAACTGAATCCTTATTTGAGGGATAATGGAACTGGCTACCCTGAAGATGAAGATCATACAAAGGCCAGCCGTGACAAGCTCTTGTCATCTTCTGTAGTGGGGGATGGTGGAGCAAGCTGGAGATTGAAGGCTTTGAAGCGTGCACAAGAGCAAGCAGCACGTGAGGGACGAAATGTGAAAGAAGTATGTTTCAGTCCATTGTCTTCGAGGGTTATGCTAATCGTTAGGCCAAAATTTATCCTGACATTGAACTATGCAACTTAATATCTTCAGGTTGTTCAAGAACGGTGGGGATCTCTTGGTGATCTTGCAGTGTCTGTGACATCTCGTAGGGCCGCTGCTCCTCGTGCTCATTTGCATGCCATAAAATCCCGGAAGATGGAATCAGGTGGAGAAGTTAAATTAAACTCTAACGATCAAAGTCAAAGGGACACTAAAAAGGTGATTTACTTGCGTACTGTAAGTTATTGATATACACAACATTGACAAATTCTTTTCTTGTGTATGGCTAAATCTTAGTTGGCTAAAGTTTGTCCCGTACAAGTGTAACAAGGGGAATCTTCGTAACTTTACACTGTGTGCGGCGGTACGGCCCCATGACCCTCTTATCTTGTTTAGCTCAGTAATTCTATAGCCCAATACTGTTTCCTCCTTAAACCATACCGTGCCATTGTCTTTCTTATTGTCTAGACCAATTTACAGTAATCTAGCTTAAAACAATCTTGAGTGTTATTGTTGCCAATAATCTAATGTATAATATTTAGTTCTGCTGTGCTGTTATGAACTGAGTTTTGGCGTTTGCTAGGATGTTTAAGGGTGTTAGGACATGAGCAACCTTTTGGTATGCCAATTTGAGTATGTAAAACTGTTCCTTTTTGTTTAATAATCAAATATTATTTTCTTCTGATTGAGTTCAGATAATCATTCTCCTAATTTTGCCAAGTTGCTTTTCTTTAGGATATGGGACGTGAATATCTGAAGGATGTTTCTGTCCGCCATCCTGAAATGAAAGCACCTAAAGTTCATGATTCATTATCATGGGGGAGAAGAAAAGGTCAACATATGAGAAGCGAGGATGCTGCGCTGGTTTCAAATGCGCTCTCGAGCTTGAACAACTTTTCTAATGATGGAAGTTTTATGAGTGAATTCGTGAATCAGCAAAAAAAACCTGAACGTGGCTCTCTCGATACCTCAAGTTCAAAATCTGATGCTGTTGAGGAGGTGGAATCTGATTCAGCAATAAAGAAATCTAGCGAGGACAAGCAGCCTCTGAGTGCTAATCAACTCGCAGCAAAAGCTATGCAGCTAAGACTGAGGGGCAAGCATGAGGAGGCTGAGAAACTTTTGGTGAGATTTCGTTGACATTGCTTAATCTTTGACCTTAGTCAGTGGTGTACAATCCCCCTTCCCCTCCTCCAAAAATACAGAGTTCAAACAGGAGATGTTTATGCTGGTAAAATAGTTCAAAGGTAGAAAAAAAAGGGTGTCATATAGCATCAGGATCCTGATAAATGATAATTATCTGAAAATCACAAAAGTGATGTATCTTTGCTTCTTAGTACTACCTCCGTTTCATATTAATCTACACACTTACACTTTTCACGCATGCCGATGCACTACTTTGAGCCTTTATATCTCTAATTTTGTATTTGTAAAAAATATAAAAAGTCGATATTCTAAAACTACATATCGAGACGAATCAAACAAGACCCCACATGACTATATTTTCTCTTAACCATAATTCACAAATGATAGTCAAAGGGAAATTTGGGAATAGTGTCAAAATTGTAAGTGTGTAGATTAATATGAAACGGAGGTAGTATTATCTTTCCCAGAATTCAGTCTCCCTCCCAAAGTTCTTTCTCTTTGGAAGCTATCCTATGTAAGCTACAGAGTTTGGCTTAATGGCTTTGCTTCACTAACTGGAGTTGTTTTCTTTTTACATTTTTTCAGAGAGAAGCTGAAAACACTAAAATGGATCACGGCGCTGGGGAACGATTAGTAAAACTAAGAAATGATGTCAGCGCAAGCAGGTATCCTGCATCTTTCTCTTCCTCTGTTTTCCTTCTTTTGCTTGGTTCTGTTTGCTGGAGATTGTCTGGCTCTTCATATAATTATAATATGTCTGCTCGAGGACGTCGATATGTCTATATTATCGAGCTATTATTGTTTAACTTATTATTGAGTACATATATGAATTTGCTTTTCAGGTACGCTATGCAAGAAAAACAATTGCAGCAGAAGGGGAAGGAAGACGATAGTGATAGGCATTTGGCTCAAACTATAATGAAGAATAAACTATATAGTACTTCTTCTCAAGCTGATGACGAATATGACTTTGATAGAGCACCATCGAAAAAGAGCAAGAAGAAAAGTGCGGATCATGAGAACAGATCACAAGCTAGGCAAAATGTGGGGAAGCGCATTCTTACGCAGCAGGAACGATGCCTATTCTGTTTTGAGAACCCTAATAGACCTAAACATCTCGTTGTAGCTATAGCAAATTTCACTTACCTGATGCTACCTCAATTCCAGCCCGTTGCCCCTGGCCATTGTTGCATCTTAACATTGCAGGTACTGTCTGCTTCTCTTTAAGTTGACCTTGTTTTTGGCTTTCTGTTTTTTTGGCAATTGCGACATTTTATTGCCTGGAAGTGGCTTCACCTTTTCTGTTATAGCACCGCAAAACACACGGCTTCATTTGCTTCTTCCGTTTCCTCATAGTTGCAACAGTTTGATTATCATGTTTGCTAACACACTACTTTGACCATTAATGTTGTTAAATTTCTATTAGTAAAAAGTATGAGAATTCTATGTTTTGAAAATATAAATTGAGACTAAGCCAAAGTTAGTATGTAAATATTGCAAAAGTTAATTGTTGCAAACAATTGTGATAAAGAGGAAGTATCTTACTATTGTTTGTTCTTGCTTCATAATTTATTGGATGTGCTGTTTTTACTATTGTTTGGTCTTAGTATATAGTACTAATTATCTGGTCATTTCTTTTAATCTCAACAGCATGAATCAGCAACAAGAATGGTAGATGATAATGTTTGGGAAGAATTCCGCAACTTCAAGAAGTGCCTTATTATGATGTTTGCCAAGCAAGACAGAGAAGTGATCTTTTTAGAAACAGTGCTTTGGTTGGCACAGCAGCGCCGTCATTGCTTAATCGAGTGCATTCCTTTGCCCAAGGACCTTGCTAAAGAAGCACCTCTTTATTTTAAGAAGGTAAGTTTTCTTCTCAATATTTATTACTTGAAAGTTAAAATTCTGGATGTGATCAATCAATTTTTAAGTCCCTCTGCAGTTTGCATTGGCAGCCAGATAATGGGCATATATGATAAACTTCTATTTTCTTTTTTCTCCCTTTGGCTTTCTTGTGGAGTTGTGTTTACATACTGAGCTAGTGTTATCCTGCCAAATGCCAATTTGTATATATATTGGGGTCAATTGGGTTATCTGGCGATACATTTGGTTTGGTGCATGAAATGTGCCTGCAGCCTGTTCTTCTCCTTTTGCCTCTGGTGCCGTTTGGGTTCCTTCTTTGACGGTGATGAAGAAAACTCGATAAAATTAAGGATAGTTAAGGTGTGAAAGTAAGGCAAATTTAAAGCATTAGGTTTTATAAGTTCAATTCAGATACATTCATCTGAAAAGAATGCACCATGAATATCAACAAGATGTTATAATACTTGGTGCAAACCAACAGAAACATTGCATACATTCTCATCCTTCAGCATGATCTGTGTGCAATTTACTTCCACCTCTTTCTCGTAGTTGATGAGGTCATACTTGTCCTTTTCCTTTTTCGCAGGCCATTGATGAGGCAGAAGACGAGTGGAGTCAGCACAATGCAAAGAAATTGATTGATACCAGTCAGAAGGGGCTGCGCTCTTCAATCCCCAAGAACTTCCCCTACTTTCATGTAGAATTTGGGCTTAACAGGGGATTTGTACATGTAATCGATGATGAAACACAGTTTAAAAGTAGCTTTGGTCTCAATGTTGTCAGGGGAATGCTACAATCCCAAGATGAAAATATGTATCGTCGTCGGAGGTATGAATCCATTGAGGTCCAGAAAGAAGCTGTTGCTGAATTTGCAAAGGATTGGGCATCCTTTGATTGGACTAAGCAACTTGAATAAATTTGAGTTAGATATGTAGAAATTTTTTATTTGTTAAGTTGAAATAGTAGTAATAGTCTGTTGTTGTTTGATAGATGAAAAAAATTGTAAAAATGCCAAAAAGAATTGATGGTTTCATCATATAGCAATTATATTTAATTGCCTACTTTGAAAGATGGAAGTTCTAATTATAATTTCCTTTTCTTATGGTTTATAGAGCTGTTTAAAATAATTTTTGTTTTATTGCCTTAATAGTAACTCCAAATTGATTATTATTATGATTGATACAATTATTTTCTAAAATGACGTAAAATAACTCCCACCTCAGTGGCTCAGTATATACAACTTGTAAAAGATACATGTGATTTATAGATAAAAGGGTCACTATGTTAAAAAAAAAAAAAACAAATTTAAAAGAGTAGCTATATATTTGTAAAGGATGACTATGTGAGAAAATGTTACTATGTTATAAAGTATGACTTTTCATTATAATAAACTAATGTAAGAAAGAGTGTTTGTATGAAGAAAAAAAATTGTCACTATACATGTTGGATGATGGTAGATTAATGTTACTTTAGATTGTAAACGGTGACTATATATGAAAAGAAAAGTCAATATATCATATTTGTGGCTTTGGTCCACATTAATATTAGTGTCCATGCAAAACTAGCTCATAAAACTTTTGGTGCTCCTGTATTAATTATAAAGTTGGGCCTCAAATTTAAAAATATTACGCATAAATTGTGAAAATACAAGTAATGTATAATCTATAAAATAATCATTATTAAGATAATTTTGGCTACATAGAACCCAGGTTTAAACAATATGACTATAAGAAAGCATTGAACTTAAGACTTTTAGGCCCTTTAAAAAGCGAGACCCGACATTGTAGGTCGGTTTGCACGCCTTATTAGACGACCCTAAATTCGTCCTGATTTAGAAACAAGCACAACAGTACAAGTAACCCAATTGAATTGCATGAACATGAAAAACTTCTAAGTAAGCAAGAAGCAATGGGAGTTAGATCTTAGGGAGGTCATGGATTGGAGTGGAATAACGATAATTGTTGTATTACGCCCTCCGTTTTTTTTATTACTTTACCCATTTCTTTAGCCACAGAGGTTTAGGAGAATTAGGTATGTGATCGAGTCATAGAACTTAGAAGGAAATTTATTGGCATATTGTATTGAGTTAATGTTGTGGGCCAAGAAAAATAGAGTGTGAAGGTAAAAAATAATAATAAACAATTGGTTGAACCATTCCAAAAACAGAAAAAAAAGAAGTGGGGACAATCCAAAAAGGAAAGTGGGTAAACTAATAAAAACCAAATAGAGTACTTTGCAAGAAGTTAGAAAATTTGAGGAGAATTCGAGTTGTAAAATAATTATAGTTCTGTTACGGCTATTGAGTAATCCTAATTCTGTTACGATATTAACTACAGTTTTGTTAGAAGTTTTTGATTAAAAGGTTTTACTTTCCTACTTGAAAAGGTTTTACTTGCTTTAAGCACTAAGAAATTGTTGCTTGCCATCCAAGTAATGTTTAATAAGAGTCCTGTATTTGCTTAAATAAATAAAAAATCAACAAATCCATTCAAAAAAAATTCCCAATTTTTATATTTTCTTACGACGTGACAATAAAATTTAGATTCAATTCAATTATCAACTAAATAAAGAATAAGTCTGTTATATTATTTATTTTTGGCTCTAAAACTCGCAGTTCTAGTAGTCGATTTGGTGCCGCACAAGCTAGAGTCACGTGTGTCTTTGTTTGCCTTCCAAGCAAGTCATATTTTATCTTGTTTTAAAAATCGGTTTTTCTAACCTATGCACCTAGTGCAAAGGTTAAGGCTTATCTATTAAACAAATTAATTAACAAAAATAAAATATCCTCCCTATAATATAATTATGCTAAATAGTTAGTTTTCTTATTAATATATCTTTTATCTTTTTTTTTTAATCAAACCCAAAATCACGTGAGACAATTTAGGAAACATTGCAACATTAGTATAGATCAAAACGTTGACCTAAGAAACAACTTCTTTCATCAATATAAGCGTCTCACTTGTATATCGTTACTAACCAAGGACCCTTGGGTCCATTGGTATGGCTTCATATCTCCCACATGGGAGACCAAGGTTCAAATCTTGGTGTAAGCAAATTTTCAATATTGTTAGAGCATGAGCAATGGGGTGGGTTTTGGTTGGTCTAGCAAAAAGTAAAGCTAACTTTACTTGGTTTTACTATTAGATGGTGTGCATAGCAACGAATGGGGTGATGCCATGTGTATCAATATTGCTTTATTGTTGTTGTTTTTTTGTTTTGTACAAGATTGCTTTTTTGTTTTGAAGTAAATAAAAAAAATCAGCTTATATTTTTTTTAAAGAAATTACATTAGAACTTTAATTTTTTTTATCTATAAATTGAGCCTAAATTTGATATATTTTACCATATTTTTTCACAACCTACTTTTCTTTCTAATAACTTTCTCCTACCTAAAATTATTAAATTGTATATAAAATGATTAATATATCACTAATTAAAACATGAATACAAATTATCTACTCTATATAAGAATAAAAACATTTTGGGTAGGAAAGAGAGTATATGATGGAGTATACCAAAAGTAAGAGAGAGAAATAGAAAAGCCAAGTAGGACTAGCCCACCCATTGTGAGAAAAAAACGATGACTTGGTGGGAAGTTAGTGGGATGTGAGATGTAAGAAGGAGGAAAGGAGAGAGAATGGAAAAAATACAAAACCAAAAAGCTTCACACCCACCCATTAGACATGCTCTTGGGGGTGTTTGGGGCTTGTTGGGCCTGCAGGTGAGTGGCCGCGTGCGAGGCGCCCTGGAGAAATTATCTTACCACGGCTTCGCGGGTTAAAAAAAAAAAAAAAAAAATTGTATATCGTTACTCAGTGCATAGGTTAGAAAAACCGTTTACAAATAGGGACCTATTTGTTAATTGTTAAAGCAGATAAGTATTAGATTTGTTTCCTAATTTCAGTATAAGACAAGTATGCTAGGAAAGTTTGTCCTATTTTCGTTCGGTTTTCTAAACTTTTGCCATTTTAAAAACCGATTTTCTAACCTGTAGATCACTTGGCTTCTTCGTAAAAAAACCGAATCATTCATATATATATAGTTAGTTTAGATCAACTGGTTTCTTAGTATTATCTTTCTCTGCATCCCGAAGTTCTCTATTTGGAAGCTTTCTGTTAGAGTTAGGACTCTAGTAGGATAGATATTATTTACATTATTGATATTTATGTTATGTAATTCTATTTCTAAATTGATTCATATTAGGACTTTGTCCTCTAAGTTATATATATTGATTATGAGATAAATGAAAACACAACAATTGACCAAACATAACACTCTCCTATAATGAAGAATAAACTATATAGTTCGTCTTCTTCGGCTGATGATGAATATGACTTTAATAGAACACCATCGAAAAAGAGCAAGAAGAGAAGTGCAGATCATGAGCACAGATCACATGCTAGGCAAGATGCGTACACTGTTTTGAGAACCTTAATAGACCTAAACATCTTGTTGTAGCTATAGCAAATTTGACTTACTTGATGTTACCTCGATTCGAGCCCGTTGTCCCTGGCCATTGTTGCATCCTAACATTGCAGCATGAATCAGCAACAAGAATGGTAGATGATTATGTTTGGGAAGAAATCCGCAACTTCAAGTAGGGGTGTAAGTGGATTGAGATTGGACTTGACTTGCAAATCCAAATCCAGGTCCAAAGTTTTTTGACTCGAAGTTGAGTCTAAGTCCGATCCAAATATTTTTTGAGTCAGGTCTAGTCAGGTCAGATAATTTTTCGAAGTCCGAATCCAGGTCAGGTCAGGTCAGATTATTATATTATTTTTTTCCTCCGAATTAGATTCAATGATTCACAAACGTTTTCTCATAATTGAATTTGAAAATTTAAGCCCATTATATTCATTCCATAAAATAAGTCACATACATCTTTTATATTATATATAAATATTAAATATATATATATATATATATATATATTATATATATAAATATTAAATATATATTATATATAAAAATATTTTTGGGTTGATGGAATTATTATTGGACTCCAAAGGGGTGAGTCAAATCAGGTCAAAAATATTTGGACTCGAAAATTTGAGTCCAAGTCAGGTCAAAAATTTTCCAGGTCCAGGTCAAACCGAGTTTGGGCCTGGGGTGGATCTTCTGAACTTTTCGCATCCGCTTACACCCCTAACTTCAAGAAGTGTCTTATTATGATGTTTGCGAAGCAAGAAAAAGAAGTCATCTTTTTAGAAACAGTTCTTTGGTTAGCACAGCAGCGTCGTCATTGCGTAATCGAGTGCATTCCTTTACCCAAGGACCTTGCTAAAGTAGCACCACTTTATTTTAAGAAGGCAATTGATGAGGCAGAAGATGAGTGGAGTCAGCACAATGCAAAGAAATTGATTGATACTAGTCATAATAAGAACTCTCCCTACTTTCATGTAGAATTTGGGCTTAACAGGGGATTTGTACATGTAATTGATGATGAAACACAGTTTAAAAGTAGCTTTGGTCTAAATGTTATTAGAGGAATGCTACAATCCCAAGATGAAAATATGTATCGTCGCCGGAGGTATCAATCTATTGAGGTCCAGAAAGAAGCTGTTGCTGAATTTGCAAAGAAATGGATATCCTTTGATTGGACTAAACAACTTGATTAAAATTTGAGATAGTGTTATAGAAACTTTTTATTTGTTAAGTTGGATTAATAGTAGTAGTCTGTTGATAGTATGATTGATGAAAAAGATTGTAAATATGCCAAAACCTTTTGATTTCAAGAAATTGTTATAATTTCCATTTGGTATTGTTTATAGAGCTGTTTTAGATAATTTTCTGTTTAGTACCTTAAAACTCCAAATTAATGATTATTATGATTGATATAATTTTTTTTAATGAAGTAAAATAACTCCCAACTCAGTATATAAGTATGTTCTTTAACTATAATTCTACAAGTTGCACCAATTATTACTACTTTATAAAGATAATAATTAAGGTACTGAGTAAACTAAAAATTGCTTTTCTACCAATACCCTGTTGATTTTGATAAACAAATAGGCATATAACATTTGTAATCATTATTTATAGATACATAATATATAGACTTTATAATTAGCGGTCCATATAACCAATTGAATGTGCGTCCATGTTCACGAAAAAGTCCCACATTGGTATTACTCAAACTTCTTGTCATGTTTGTGAGCTGTAGCGCCGAGACTAAAGAGCATGTTATATGGCTGTTAATATTACCGTCATGTTTACAAAAAATTTCTCTCCTTTGGTTATCATGTTGTTATTGAAGTACAAGTAGTAGTAGTAGTGAACTAGTGATTTTTGCTTTTGTTTCTTTTATACCTGATCTTAATCTCTTATAATAACTTTAATCCTTAGGTGTAGCAATTCACAGCTGATTTTACTATTTTTAGAGTATAACTTTGGCTAGATTTTAGTTAGCTATATCTTTATCCTATGAGTCGTATAGTAAGGATACTCCGCTAACGTCACTTAGTGTGGAGTCAATATCCTTCTATCGCTTACACTGTCACTTAGTGGAGCCAATATCCTTCTATCGCTTATTTTCCGCCCAATACATAGAAGATAATGATGCCATTGTAATTGACGCGTTAGTAAAGAAAGAAGAGGCTTTCGTCTATGGCACGGAAGACATGATAGAAGTGAACCCTATGCTAGGATTTGTGTGTTTCACAGTGCCTAGTACCTTGGGCAATGGAAGTAAGGTAAGATTGTAAATGGGCTTAGGGGTGTTCGAGGCCAAGAGAGGCATACAAATTGAAAGAGGATGGATGGTAAAACCAAGAACATGATGTAAGAGTGGAGAGAGTTGAAGAGATTGGAAGGAACAAAAGAGAGAATACGGGATGGAGGCTATGATTTGAATGAGAGCTTTCTGGTTAGGAGGATTGATGGGATTTTTATAATGAAATACAATTTCAAGCATACACACAAGATTCAATGTAAATGGGATTGACTTGTAACATATCATTTGTAAAAATGTTTTGAGTGTATAGAGTGATAAGAGTTGGATTTTCCACTATAATGTATACATATGCATGCATGCTTGATTTAGACAATTTTTATCTATCTCTTATCTCAAATACATATCATATGTCCCAAAATAATAGGTCAATTTTCTAACTTCGTTTGTCTAGTAAGATGATTATATTCATATCACAAAGAAATCAACTGACATTCAAATGACTAATGGACAACAAATTGAAGATTTAAGCGAGTATCATACAAACATCGAAAGACAAATTTTAAAGTACTATATGATCTACACAACCGAATAAGCAAGCATTATTTAAAAATTATTATTAGGAGAATGTATGCTTGAATTTGTCTAATTTTATGTTTAATTTGTAGAAATTCAAGTTCATCTAAAACTATTATTAAAAAGCATTGACAATATTGTACATCCGTGACTTGTGACACTATCCTTCTTTTATTTATTTCACTTTACACTAACCTTGAAGAATTAATAAATATATGTTGTTAACATAAAGCCATGAACTTGCAACCACTATTATGGATGACAAAAACTCGCCAATCAACTAGAATTTTATTGCTATTTTTTCTCAAATATAAATATGATTAATTTATCTTTAATGTTTATTAAACGTTTTGGGTACAATAATAGAAATGTATAATATGATTTCAAAGAAAGAAGAGGGATTAAATTTATCTATCCTTAAAAAGATTGGATTTCAATTAGCTCTCTATAATCCATATACTGCATATAGTGACCTGAATTAGCGTCCACGTTAAGGAAAGAGTCCCACATTGACATTCCACAAACAAATCTACACGTTTATAAACTGAAGTGGCTCAAGTAAAGAGCACGACCTTACTTGAACAGGATCTGTTCTATAGGCTCGTACCTCTGTATCCTTGAGTTCTAAGGAGACAGGAAACTAAGTCTGGTGGATGATTTACGACCGTGTGATTTGAGCGTGATTAACAGCTACCGTTGATCTTAATGATCCCCTGGTGCAGTAGATGATCGTTCTCCTGCTCCCTGTGAGCCTGAGATGATCACACGGTGTTCTGACAGACTCTCAATTTTTTCTGTTTTTTTTCCATCTCTTTAACATTGCATAATTATTACTGGGTTTTTTTTTGCAACTTTTTTGGGTTGAGAGAAGTTTCTAGAGTGTGAGAAAAATGAAGGGAAAATTAAGAGGAGGTAAAGCAATAACAGGTACTCCGTCAATGGGTTGGTCGTGTGTAGTGGTTGTTTTCTCTCTCCTCGGTGGTGCCTCCATTGTTCACAACCTTTACAAACCCGACCTTGTAATACTCTCTCTCTCTCCTCTTCTTCTCTTTTATGTTATTTTCTTTGTTGCACGCCATGTGTTTGATAAAATGCCACAACTACTGTCTTGTATGTTTTGATTTATATCAATTTACTCATTTTGTTATTGGATTATTTGGCCTAGTATGGTTATCTTATCTTTTAGTCTCTATGTTATGCTTGTTGGATTGGATAAAAAATGGATTATCAACTTTTCCTAGTAGTATGAATTATGTAAAGTGAATTGATTATTCAAGTGAATGGCTGATATCAGCTACATTTTCTTATATGTAGACGTTGCCGGCTCTTGAAGAAGTGAGTAAGAATAAGCAAATAGAGAAGCAGTGATTGCATCCACATCAGCTTGCTGCACGTCCTCTTGTCGTAAGTTCGTTCGTTCATTCGACTCGAGCAATACTTTGTTTTAGAGCTATATGTGTGAATTTTTAAGAAGTGTTAAGAATTTAGTTGGGACATACATTTGATTTCCTTCATAGCTGCTATTGAAGAATGACTAGTATTGTAGTGATGGTGATGTTGCTTTTGTTTCTTATATATTTGATCTTACAATAAACTTTCCCTTTAGGTGTAGCAATTCACAAAGTGATTTTGCTCATTACTATTAGAGTATGATTATTTGGCTAGGTTCTCATTAACTAAAATTTTGTCCTATGATAGTTGTGTTGTGTAGTGGGAACTCGTAACTTTACTTTGTATGGTTCCCATAATCGTTCTATATCTTGTTTCCACTCAATACATAATTCAGCCTGTTCATTTTATCCCACAAGTGTGATCCAAATTCCAAAGTCACCTCACCACCAAGCACCGTCATCTCTGGTCGAAAGGAAATCGAGCCAAAAAGAATTCTAGCACTTGTTTCTGGCATGGTACACTTCTGAACTGGTTCTAAGGGTCGTGTTCTAGGGCCATAACCTAGAGCCCCTGGCCGTAGGAGGGCCCAAAATAATTGTTAAAAGCATACGCTAACCTCCAACAATGACCTAATCAGGAGATTTATTAGTAGAGGCTCTCATATACTGGTCCCATACTCCCATCTTTTACGAATTTTAATATTTAGAGAAACATATATAAGAGACTCTTATCTATCACCATGTCCCATGCCTATAAAATATCAAGATCGAAACTGGATATTCGTTAACTCAACATAAATAATTTTTCACGAACTATTAAGTGACGTGGATTAGAAAATTTCCCTTTCTACAAAGAGGACAAGACATGACTAGGGGTGGGGTTGTAACGAGCTGAGCCGAGCTCGAAGTAAGGGTTGCTCTACTTGGCTCTTTACACGTATATTGGAGTTCGAGTCGAGTCTCAGGCTTGCAGTTGAAAGCTCAACTTAACTTAAAGATCAAAACTCAACTTAAGCTTAGATATTGTAACACTTTTTAAGGTTATAAAACTGTTATAATTTAGTTCTTGCTAATATCTAAAGATTCTCATTATCTCACAAGTATTCTGCAATTTTTATTATTAATTACACATCAGAATCTTCAATCTTTAAAGAAATTTTGTCAAAAATATTTTGAGTCTGTTCACGAGTTTCTCAAGTTGAGGTTAAAGGCAGTTAGATCTTAATAATTTCGAGCCAAGCCGAAAGAAATATCTATTAGAGGCATCTAATATTTGGAAAAAAATGACACCTGTCAAATGACAGAGGGATTATTACATACAATTGCTAAGCAGTTTGTATTAACTCAGGAAGTTTGCTAATTTGGATAAGAGGGATCAACCGTTGATTAACCCATCAACTTACTGATAATGGCACTACGCACTCGTAATCAAAATCCAATTTTGGGCCTTTGGCAGATTTAGTTAACTGTAGATTAGTTTATGTTCAACTCCCACATCGGCCGCTTACTCACCCAAGTCTGTGTTTGTAAACACTTGCGATGACTACAATAGGTACGACCTTACTTGAACAGGATCTGTTCTATAGGCTCGTACCTCTGTATCCTTGAGTCCTAAGGAGACAGGAAACTAAGTCTGGTGGATGAATCATGACCCTGTGATCAGAGCGTGATTAATGGCTTCCACTGATCTTCGGATCTCTGGTGCAGTAGAGGATCGTTCTCAAGTTCCTTCGTGAGCTTGTGATGATGACATGGTTGTCTGACAGACTAACTTTTTTTAGCATTGGATTGAAAGTCTTACTGTTTCTGGACTTTGAACTTTTTTCCTTGGTATTCTGAAAGTATTATATACTTGTATACCTGACTCGAACATTACACAATTCATTGAACTTCCAAGGCACTTTCTTCATGTTCTTTCTTCATGTTCTGATTTTTTGCTTTAGATTGTTGGTTAATCTTGTGGATGTGTTTGCATATTTTTATATTAATGGTTAATCTTGTATACCTGACTCGAACATTACACAATTCATTGAACTTCCAAGGTACTTTCTTCATGTTCTGATTTTTTGCTTTAGATTGTTGGTTAATCTTGTGGATGTGTGCATATTTTTATATTAATGGTTAATCTTGTATACCTGACTCGAACATTAGTAACATTACACAATTCATTGAACTTCCAAGGTACTTTCTTCATGTTCTGATTTTTTGCTTTAAATTAATGGTTAATCTTGTGAATGTGTTTGCATATCTTTGTTCATCATGTGGAATGTTCAAATTTTATCTGTTGAGCTTATAATTTACACGATTTTAGCAAACAGAATATTTTGTGAAGTTAGCCTTGGCTACCTCCTCTGTTCTTGCCAATTGATGCACTTTGATTTTGGCGCGGGCTTAGGCTATGATTATTCTATCTTTTTGGTGTCTATGCTATGACTGTTGAAGTGGATCAGAAGTTCAGAACTAGATTATCGAATATATGTAGTATGAATCCTTTTTCATTTTGCCACAACTATGTAATGGGAGATTATTCAAGGGAATGGCTAATAACAGCAAAAATATGCAGGTGTTACCACCTCTTGAAGAAGTCAGTAAAGATATGCAAGAGGAGAAGCAGTGATTTCATCTACATCATCTTGCTGCACTCTCTTGTCGTAAGTTCGTTTCGACTCGAGCAATGAAAAATGTTATCAGAATATTTCGCTATTGAGTTATATGTATGGATCTTCAAATAGTGCTAAGAACCTGATTTTGTTATTTTTATCAGAATATGACTACTTGGCTAGATTCTAGTTAGTTATATCTTTGTCCTATGAGTCTTGTAGTAAAGATACTTCCGTAACTTTCACTTTGTGTGGAGCCAATAATCCTTCTATCACTTATTTTCCGCCCAATACATAACTCGATCCGTTCTATTTTTCTCACAAGGGTGGTCCAGAGTCACCACCACCGCTGCCTCTGGTCAAGGAAGTGAAGCCAAAAAGAATTCTAGCACACTTCCGAGCGGGTTCTTAAGGTTGTTTCATGGGGAGACAGCCCAGGACCAATGGCCGGAGGCCTAAGATAATTAATAAAGCATCCAACATCGACTTAGTAAGGAGAACACAGTAACGTAAAATGATTTTCGTCGGCTGTACTCAAATTATGGGTCGCAAATAATAGATTTTCATCAAGTATATGCTCTTAATATGTTGTCAAATAATAGATTTTCTTAAATCTGTATCCTTAGTATAATACTTGCATCTTAATTTAGTTGTCTGCATGATCAAAGACAAAGTGACAATTAATTTTAAATAGAGAAGATATCTCAATAGGAGCTAATACACTATTATAACTAAGTTCTATCATAAGTCATAACAATAAGAATAAAAGTACTAATTCTTCTCTAAACAAAAGAAAGCTTAAGGTCAAAATTATTATTGACTCTAACCCCTCTACGTAGCTTACATCAAGGATAAACATAAATTACTCTTGGTGATGCTGGTGGCTCCACTGCAACCCCGGAATTAGCTTGTAACTTCTGCTTTCTGGCGTCATTACAATAACACCACAATATGCAAAAACCAAATATGATCACACCCACAAAAGCAACGAGTCCTGCCTTTACTGGCCCCTTGTGGAAGAGCGCCAAGTCAAATTTCATTGTACGGGTTCGAGCTTTAATGGGAAATGTAGACGGGATTCGATTCAAAGTCTTGGATACGATTTTCTGTGCGTTTGTTTCTTTGTACTCTTTACAATGTCTTGTGTAGTTGTGTTAATGTTAATGCTCCTGCTTCTCTTAAATACTTCTCAACTTCAATCACTGCGTGAATTTCCTTTTTCTTTTTTATACTATTCGAGTTTTCTTACCTTTTTTCTGTTTCTTTGCTTTTGGTATAATTCAATGTTATGGCAAGTTTTCGATTTTTGTTTCCTCTTTATCGTCATCTCTCTTGTACAATTGTATATTCCATGAGCTCATATGGAAACAATATAGAACAATTATGATAACTGATAAGTGATAAGGTTGTTTCCTATTATTAGTTTTAAAAGAAAAAATGGCAATATGGTTAGTTTCCTGTTTAGCATCAAGCTAAAAAAGGGACATTGTTTGTTCCTAGGAATATTAAGAAAAGGTAATTTCGTTTATATATTGGTCATATTTCCTTTCTTTATTCCATTTTTCTAATGGAAACATATTCAGTTACTTTTAGAAGATTTAAGGTTTCATGCTTTACATGGCGCAAATTAGATGGTAGACACGAGTCTACCATCCAAATGGTGCGCACCATTTGATACGACGTCGTTCCGCAATGAACAAAACAACATCCTTAATGAACAAACTAAGCAACATGAAGATGAAAGTGGAACAAAAGAAAAACACACGAGACTCAATGAACATATGAGTCAGCAATGAACATCTGAATCAGCAATGAATATCAAGAAAAAAAGATGAACATAAGAGGAAATATCTGGTGAACAAACCACTCAACCTAATGAACAGACAAAGAAAACACAATGAACAAAGAAATATCTGCAATAAACAAACTAAGAAACATAAATATAAAGGCCAACAAAGGAGAATTGACGAGATCGATGTTCATTGGTTTCGCGGTCCACTTAATGTTCATTGGAGAACAATTGATGTTCATTGGTTTTGCGCGTTTTATGTTTTTATGGCTGCGTTTTGGTCCGTGTCTACCATCCTAATGGTAGACACGAGTCCACCATCTACCCATTGTTTACATGGTGATACAATGGAAATTTTTATCATACACCCGGGTGTACCATGAGCATGGTACACCCAATGCCATTTTTTTACTCATTGCTCATTTGAAACCTTCAAATGAACATAATCACATATAGGTAGTGCTTCAAATGAGTAAATGAGCAAAAAATAGCTTTGGGTGTACCATGCACATGGTACACCCGGGTGTATGATGAATGCACTCGTGATACAAATCGTCTATTTTTCTTTCTTTTTCTTCCTTTATATTTCAGTGTAAATGTGATTTGCAAATTATTTTTGGGAGATCCTCTTGAAGCTTATTCAATTATACATGATCGAAATAAGATGTAAAATTTATTTCGAAATATTTTTCTAAATATGCAGGCACCTAGATGAAATATGTTTTTTGATTTTTTCCCAACAAATAAGTCATAAATAATACTTCCTATTTTTCTTCTTAAGTGCAATACTTTGACTTTTGCACTATTTATATACCTCACTTTGACCATATCTTTTAACTAAGAAATAATACCAATATGATCATATAATATGTTTTTTTATTTGTTTAACTGAATATTTTCATAAATCACTTTTTTTTATTTTTACAAATATATAATTAGAGTCTTACATATATCAATGATCACATTTATGTGTTGGCAAACATGAAAGTCGGATTGTCGCATTTATATAGAAACAGAGGAAGTATTTAGTCTGTAGACTTGGTTGGGTTAATAGCGAGCCAGAATATTTGCGGGCCACTTTAATGAGGGGTCAAAGCGAGGGGGTTGTGCGGGTCAATAATAGGAGAGGGTAAAACCAATACAACGTAACTAAATTTCTTTTACAAGTTTTTATCCATTAAAAATTATTCCAATAAAAACATTTGAAGTGCGTTCTCTTCACCTTTTCAAAATAATTTGAGGTTGATCAGGCTCGATCATGTTTACATATATAATGACAAATCAGAGTTCATCAAGTTTATTTTTTTTTTTTTGATAACCGACGTTAAAATTTAGATTACGTAGCAGCAAAGTTTTGGGTTTGGGATCGGAAATTCCCTCCACCCCCGTTACAATTTCTATCGATTGATGGGGCTGAGTTTAGAGAGTTTTGCTCTGCCAAAATAATAGTTTTACACACGGGGGGAGGGGTTTTTAAATTCTATTACATTTGAGCTAATCGTTCCATCCTTCCTTGCATCTTTAGCAATTTGGTCCGCTACGGTGTTCGAGCTTCGAGCCTCATATCTAAGGGAAGCTCCTTCGTTTTGGTCTAGCAATGTCCTGCAAAGATTTATCAAATGAGTAAGTTTGTTGCGTATATTTTCCTTTGAGTTTATTTCTTCTACTGCTCTCTTGCAATCTGACGTGATAATGACTTTCATCCACCCATTTGTAAGGGCCCATTGAATTCCCTCCTTTATGGCTTGCATTTCCGCTTCGTAGGCGCTTGACAGATATCTTTTTGCTTTGAATCCTTTGATCCATCTTCCCGCCTCTTCTCTACAAGCTCCGCCTATACCTGTTTCACATGTACTAACAACAAAGGAGGCATCTATATTTATTTTGAAGAAACCGGGAGGTGGGGGGGTGCCAACGGGTTTGAGTCGTGGTTTGGGGTTGGGGATGATAAGTATCACCGGGTTGGGTATAGAACCATTCTTGAGCAGCCCAGATTATCTCTTTTACACATTTAACCGCTTTTAAATTCGAATTTTTGAAAATCCAAGAGTTCCTTCTTTTCCAGATATGCCAAATTGAAAACATAAAAATGACGTTCCAAGGAACCTTTTGATGAGTAATTTTAACCTCTGTTATGTTTTCTCTGAGCCAATTATGAAGGTCTCCATGTCTGAGAGTAGGAGGGGTAAGGATGTCCCATATTTCCTTAGCTCTTGGGCAATCTTTAAGAATATGGAGGGTTGACTCTGTAATGGTGGCACAAAAGCTACAGTTTTCAGTAATAGCACAATGGCGGAGGAAAAGATTTTCTCTTGATGGGATTCTATCCCACCAGGCTTGCCACAGGAACACTTTCATTTTCTGGTGGCCCGGAGAATTCCAGATTAGGGCCCAATCTTTCTCTAGTGTGCGTGGGAGAGCGGTTTTGCATTGGTTCACTTGTGCTATCTCATTCAAGGCTTTTTTTGAATCAAAGGACCCAGAGTTCATCAAGTTTATTCACGTGTAATAAGTTCAAGCTAAGTAAAGAAAATAACCCTAGTGTAACTCGTCTCAATCCTTGCACTTGTTGGCCTATCCATTCCATCAAGGCATCAACAATTATGTCTACTTATATTTCCTTCGTTTCTTAATATGCAATGCAAATGACACAACAACCTAGGAAGAGGAGAAATATAGCTTATGTAATCTATAATAATGTAATGTTTTATTGTGTGTAAAAATTGTGAAACATCCTAAAAACAAATATGTTGCAAGTACTAAGAAACGAGTAGATATAGTTATAAGTTTAACATCCCAAATAGGTTAACATATCATAGGCCGTCTCCTTTCCCCTTTTTTCTCTCTTCTCTCTCCTCTCCCACAAAACCCTATTTTTCAACCTAAGGGCTACCGCCACCATTTTGGGCGGTGGTAAGCCCATTTTCTCCTTTAAGTTACTAGTTTTTTATGTTAATATTTCTAATAAATTTCAGTCTCTCTCTAATGGAGAGTTTTTCTACCCATATATTGGGTTTTATCTCTCTCCATGTGAGACTTTGTAGACTTTGTTTTTGGTTTTTTGTGTAATTGAAGAGGTTAATTTGTTGATCGAAATTTGTACGGGGTTGCAACAGATGTCAGTACTTCGTTTACAATCACTTGAATTGAATCCAATTCTACTTCAAAACTACAAAAGATCGACAGACCCCTTGTAGAAGGCTGCATCAGACAGCGATGTGATAGACGAGGGTTTTCAGAAGTGTTAGATCTACTCAACGATCGTGGTTTTATCATATTAGAATTGTATTAATTTCATTTTGATATGTATTTGTTTAGTTTTGACTTCTATTGTAGATGTCGTATGTTGAATCAATGAATTAATTTTAATTAAAAAAAAAAGTTAAACATCCCAAAAAATCCCCACACCCCCGCCAAAAAGCAGCAACAATATTGTGCAGTTGTGCTGCAGACTACAGTAGCAACAATGCTACAAGAGAGGGTCATTTTGAAAACAAGGAGACCGAACAAAAAATGGCGGCAACAAGCGACGAACAAATGGAGAACTTGCTCTCCCTCGCTGATCAAATATCCGACGAGTTCGAAAATGGCATCCACGAAATCGAAACCCTAAAATCCAACATCAATGCGGAAATCAATAATCGTCAAGCTCTCGAACTAAATTGCTCAACTTTGAGGAAAGAGAATGAACGATTGAAGAATCTCCATCTCGAAACCCTAAACAATTTACTGCTTCAACTGCAACAGAGAGGAAATTCTCACAGATTGACTGAGAATTTGCAGAAACTAACGCGCGAATCATCCAGAAAGGCAGAAGATCATCGAATTGCTATGGAATCGCTGAAGCGAAATCACGATGACAAAATTAGGGATTTGGAGGCTCAAATTAGAGCGAATTTGAGTCAAAAGTCGGCTGATGAAGCGACGATTTATCAGCTGCATCATGAGTTGATTTCGGTGCGAAATCGATTGAAGGATGTGGAGGAGAAGTATCGGGGAGAGATTGAGGATTTGAGGGATTGTATTTTTGCTGAGCAGGAAGAGAAGAAGGAATTGAGTAAGAAGGTGATGGATTTGGAGAAGGAGTTGCTTGTTTCGAAGGCGAAAACGGTTGATCAACACTTTTCTTCGTCGGATAAGCAATTGGATATGCTGAAGCAGAAGATGATGAAGTTGAGGAAAGAGAATGAAGTGCTCAAAAGACAGGTGCTTGCTTCTAAAGAAAGCTAAGAGAAGAGAGTCCAGATGAAGGTAGAAAATTAGTTTTTACTTGTTATTGTTTATGATTTATGCTTGAATATCGAATTTATCATAGATGGAGTACAATGTCATAGACTCATAGTAGTATTTTGTTTCGTTTATGGAGCAATATGGTCATATATAGGGTCATTCAATTGCTTGAGAAATGTGATAGAATTGATGAGTCTGGTTTATTGATGTATCCTAAAGCTATGCACACATATTAAGTAATCACTAGCCACGAAGCATTGTGTAAACAAGGAAACCTCGAGTTTTAGCCATTTCCGGTCTTCATTAGCATGAAAACGAATAGGAATTTTGGGAACAAGAAAACCTCAAGCCTCAGAGATTTCCATGCTTCATATATAGTTATTACATGGTTAAACATACTAGTAATACAGCATTGATATTTTGAAAACGACTAATAATAATGCACAGATATCTCAATGGCAATCAACATTGATTAAAAGAAAGTTAAGTACAAGTGTCCCGAATGGAGGGAGTATTATTTTGTGAATTAGGCATGACTGAGTTCAATTGTCATTTTATCATCTTTTTGGAGAAAAAGACTGGCCTTTTAGAATAAGATATTGTGTAAGGTATTTAGCATAAAGGGAATAACATTGGCTGTTGGTTGTATAGATCACTTCATAGTAAAATCCCTACAACAAGTTGGTGTTTGTTTTGTTTTAATGCTGATTAAAATTGCTGCTCATATTTTGCGTCTGAAGTGCTGAAAGGATCGCCTGTTACATGGTGTATCTGCAGCATTTATCTTTGTCCAAATATATATGACCATGCATCCGTTTTACCCCAACTCTCCGGCTTCCATTTTGTAAATGCATCAATTCTTCTATGCCTTATTTGAAGCATCATAATGAGTTGATCTACAGTGATTGCAAGAGCTACTTTCCTGAAATGCTACGTGGACTTTGAAACTCGAATAGAGTGTCTGGTTTTGGTTAAATTTTGTCATGGCGCTTCTGAGACGGTAACTGCCTTTCCATGGTCCAGTTGCAGAACAAATTTGTCCAAATAGTTTTCTCACACCTCGTGAATCTTGTAACTCTTGGAGCTGGATTATTATATTGATGACTGGGTGAGGGAGCTTTTATGTAAGAACCTGTGCAAATGAACCTCACTCCATCTTTAAGGCCCAAGCCATAGGACAGGATTCTCTGGAAAGGAAACCAAAATAGCAATTTGGGACGTCAAGATACTTCTATGTATCTTTCTGAAGTGATAGATATAGTTGAAATATGCGGGATTTCAACTAAATCCGTGTTTTTTTATCAGATGAGGAATAAAAATATAATCTTCCTTTTTAGACATTCTGAATGTCACAGTATATGTCATGTGTCTGTTTGGAGTCTTGAGACGAATGTAACAATATGACCCACTTAGCTTTTATAATGCACTAATAATATAGATAGGCGTATCTATTAAGGGTCCTTAGAATTTGATAATGTGTTAAGGCTTAAGCTTTTACTATGTCTAAATGTTTTATTAATCTTTGCAAGGAGTATCTGTGAATTAAATGATGGAACTGGGACAAAGTTTGGGATGTTGAGACAAGTAATTGTGCAGTAGTTTTTAGAAAGGAATACTGCCGAAATGCTTCCTCAGCACAGAGTTGTGCTGTGTTCTTTTTTTTTGTGGAAACTCCGTCTCAGTGCTTTGGGTGCATTATGGAGCAGATGGCTTTTTCTTTCTCCCTTTGTAGATAGTTTGATTTGACATTTCTTGCTAGATTTATATGCATGTTAATTGCTTTTGTTTGCTTATACGTCTCAGGGACTTGATAGATATTCATTTCGCTGAAGCATCAAACATGATGAAGAAATAGCTAACAAATGCATACAGCGAAGTGAATTTTATTCCCAATTCTAAGAGTTAATGACAGATACAAATACAAGTTCTTCTTTGAAGAATGTTATCACTCATGGACCTGGCATTTTCAATACACTAAGGTGTATTTGTTAAACATGCGCAAGCATGCAGACACAAAAAGTAAACAGGTGGTCTCCCTTTTGTTTCTCTATAGATATCAACCAAAAGTTAAGCTAGGAATGCAGAGAGATCATACGTAGTCGCCTACTTGCCTCAGAGAGGTCTGGATGTGCTGCAATGCTCTTCAACCTTAGCGATTACCAGAGGGCAGAGACTAGTGTTCCCTATGCTGCATAATAAGACTAGCTGCAGCCTAAAAGTGTTGAAGGTTTGTGTTGAGTTTGTTCTGCTCTTATTAATGGTTACTTATGAGATATCCCTGCATTTCTTACTAGCTTCTTGTCACATGGTAATTGAATGTACTAAAATAATTGCCAGAAATTGGACAAATGCAGTTGAAGTATTTGTTTATCAAGCACTGTGAAGCATCACTTTTTTTTCCTTAGCTTGCTTCTTGCATAGTGAAGGCAAAAATGAAAAATAAGCGTAAGAATGCACACACAAAGATTAGAATGACATAACATAACGGATAAAGCTCCCTTTAAACTAGAGATGGCCACTGGTGCGGGCTGGGTGGACTGGTCCGCGGGCCCTAGTGGGCCGGGCTGAGATTTCACGGCCCAGGACCGGACCGTGAAATTCACGGTTTGGGCGGGCTGGTCCACGGCTGAAAAATCTTGGCCCACACCGGTCTGTTACCGGTTTTCACGGTTCGAAAAGCGGTTCTAGCGGTTCGTGGGCCTATTGGGCTGGCGGGCCGGCTTGAGAATTTTTTTTTCAAAATTATTTAATCATTGGAATCATTTATTATTGTTACAGAAAACCATTAAAATTAATTAAAATATATACAATTATTAATATTAATGAATAATTTCATTATTTTTGAATTTGATTGAATTATAATATATGAAATTTGATTAAAATATATACAATTTGATTAAAATATACACAATTTGGTTGAATAATTACTTGGGCCACACGGGTCCTGGTTCATGGGTCGGGGCCGGACCGATTTCGTGGACCCAGGCCGGGCGGTTTTAGTAGCGAGGGCTTTCGTGGGTTGAACCAAAACATCGCGCCACCCACCAATTTCACTTGCTTCGAGCTGGGTGGGCCAACTTTGTGGGCTTAGCCCACACGGCCCAAGAGGCGGGCGGGGCGTCAGATTGCCCGCACTGTTGGCCATCTCTACTTTAAACCTTTCCATGTGGGACAAGAACCATTTTGAGGCTTATTTCCAACATACTTTAACGAATAGAACATACTTTAAGGAATAGAAGTATAATTGTATAAAGAGACATTGTAATACTTCATGTAACTTAGGAAATCAAGATAGATGAACTGATGGTGTAGCAATCAACATCTTTTATATGTAACATAGAAAATTCAGCAATTTTTTTAGAATTGTTTAAAGTCTAAGAACATCATTATCTTCATAATTTTTTTCTTGACGGCTGATGCATTGTGGCGCATCGGATCGCTGATAGCGTTGATGACCTAACAATTGCCGATATTTACCAAATTGCAATGTTCCATTGACCTCTTCGCATAAGATATAACATATGCATCATTAAAGATTCTAGTATTAATTTGTGCTGTTACCAGTTACCATGTCCCCTTTTGGCCCCTTCACTGAAAGTGATTGCCTCAGCATACTAATTGATTGAATTCACGATTCGGGTCAGGGAAAAAAAATACATTTTCGATGCTCTTTTAGAATGAGTTGACTTTTTTTCCCTCCCTATTTGCACTTTGTCAATTTTCAATAAAAAAATATTGTGGTTTTGCCGCAGTATATTATATCTCATTCAATTTTATATTTATTTGTTAGATTTGATATCTATTATTGATATCATATGACTTCCTATTAATAGATTAATGTCTAATTTTATAAAAAAAATTAAGTATGATTAATTCTAAGTTTACTATACAAGGTTAATTATAATTATCTTAAAACCAAAATTTGAAATTAATGATATCAAAAGTTTTCAAGGTTGAGTTGCTTCAAGCATCCCACTAGCAACTCCAATTTAATATTGTTGTATTACTTGTATACTACTACATTCTACATATATATAATTTACTTCCTTACCATTTACGCCAGAAGTGAACGATACTCTAAACATATTGTGATCGAAATAGGAAACAATCGGATTCAGAAAAATTGGAGTTTAGAGAATCCCTAAAAAACATAGGAATAATTCAAATCTTTTGAAAAGAGATTAGTTAAGAGGGCTCTATTCCTAATTTTCATAAAAAAAGTACTACTTCCTCTGTTTTTTTAGTTGCAACATTTGCCTTTTCACATTTACCGAGACACTTATTTGAACGTTAATATCTCATATTGGGTGTAAGTAAAAATTATAAAAATTTGATATTTGGAATCATCGCATTAAGACGAATCTAACAAGACCCCATTTGACTATGTTTTCTCTTATATAATGGTGCGTGATTACTTAACAAAGTTGGTTGATGAATAGTGTCAAAAAGCAAATGTTGCAACTAAAAAAACAGAGGTAGTATAAGTTAGGAAACTAGCATTTCTATTTTCTCCAACTAAAACTTACACAAATTAATAAGGAGTTTCGAGGCAGTTAATAACATGACCTCCCCATATCTGGAATCCCATGCCTAAAAGACGAGGGTAGTTGATCAGTTTTGGGGAAGTTATGTCAAGATATCCTACTGACCTACTCCCAACTACATGCCATCAATATGATAAGCGAAGGCCACAATACAGGAAAGAAATTGGCGTTTTAAATAATACCCTCTCATGAATCTCTCTCTTATTAACTGACTCTTTCATTTATGCTCTAGATTTGAGGGCACCATTTTCATTTGGATCTCCTCCAGAAATTTACAATTAGCGATTAAAATTAAAAGGGTTTGCTGCAAATTTCATCTTCTGAATTGGGTTTCTCTCAAGAAATGAAGGTCTTGGTTGTAACGCGAAGTGGAAGGGAGCTCTTGAAAGGCGGAATCGAGCTCAATGATTCCGTAATTTCTCTCTCCAATTCTTGTTTTTGTGATTGTGTTTCACTCTTAACTGTGATTTTAAGCTTATTTGTGTTATTAAATGATATAATTTGGCATGATTTTTTGTGATTTGTTTTAGTATAATGTTGAGTAATTCTGTTTCTGGGTTTGTTTTGTAGGCTACTGTTGCTGATCTACAGGAGGCAATTCACAAGGAAAGTAAGTGATTTTAGTTTTCTACTGTCCAATGCTTTTGAGTAAAATTTCATTATTCATTTCCTTAATGTCTGACTTAACAAATTTGAAATCCATGCTTATGTTATGGCTTATAGTAAGAGTTGGGAAAGAGGAATGATTTATACCTCATATAATGCTTATATGCTAGAATAAGAATTCGACGAGAGCTTTATAACTTTTGTAAGCTGAATACACTTTGTTGAATTTCATGCTTGGCCAAAATGTGTATAACTAATGATGTACATGGTTTTTCGGCGATTTGCTGATTTGGTGTTTTCTTCTTAAGGTATGTTTAGATTGGGGGTAATGTATTAAGGATGGAATAGAAGAAAAGATAAAAAAAGAATGGAGATTGTGGAAGGTGTGAAGAGGTATTGGTTGTATAGGAAAAAGGGGGAAGGATTCCCCTCTTTTGGGGGGTTGGGTCCCGGTAGGTTAATGTATTGCCCCCAAAATGAGGGTTGTTTTTTCTTCCTTCCATCTCTCTCTTCTTACATTATCTAAATTATTTCTTCTACTACCACCTAAATTCATCTTCTTTTTATCTTCACTATCTTCTTCATGCATAACCCCTAACCAGGTATCCCCTTCATAAGCTCTCTCAACCTAATCCTTGTGTGAGCGGCACAGTGAGAGTCAATTTACTGAACATTTTTTTAAGGAAAGGACATGCAATGGCCTGGTTGTGAATGAGGTGGATTTGAAGAAATGATCTTAACAGATATGTAGTAGTTACAACTTAACATAGCAACACAATTCAAAATGGCTTGCAAGAATGTGACATATATCTGCACGGAAAGAGGAGCATGTTTAGCTCTTTTTGCGTAGTAGTTCAAAAATTGCTCAATGCTTTGGAAGCATAGCACTTTGGGGTGAAACCAAGTCATAGCCTTATGTAACATCAAATACAGGGAGTTGTCTCAGATATCAAATGCTCAGATTACATTTGTAGCCAAAAAAATTGCACTTCGAGTCTAATGTAGGAATTTATAAAGTTTGTTACCGAGTCTTTGGGAAGCATTACATTAAAATACCTAGGAGCTGCCTGTGTTGTGACTCTGAACGTGAGTGTTATGATTATTGACCTTCTGGAAATATAGCTGTATATGGAATGGAAATTGTCTACATTCAAGTTATTTAAGTGGGGTGATGAAGTTAGAAAGGGACATATTCTACTTAAGAGTAAGCACGTATGCAAATATAGGTTTCGGAAGGTGTATGAGATTCACCCCAAAAAAACAAAAGGTCTATGAGATAACCTGCTAAATGAAGCTAGTGGACGTTATTGAGGACAGTAATATGAATGATAAGCTAGATGGATAGCTTTATTGAAAAGCTTAAAACCTTCTGTTGTACCGCACCAAAATATCTAGTTCCAGTATTTAGATAGGTCCATTTGTTATGGGTTTTATTACACATTTCTTTCAAAAGCATATATGTCGTGCAATACTTCGTAGCCACATATTGAAAAACTTATGATCTATGAGTTAAAAGAATAGAACAATCTGATTCTATCCTTAAATCTAGCATTAGATTCATCACACAATCAAACTAGTAACGTTCCTAGCATAATTATGCAAAAATCATAGAACACAATCATAGAAATTAAACCATAATCAAAGAAACTAAATAGAGAGGAAAGATCTCACAATAATTCTTGAAGCTTCATGTTAATCTTCTTCAAGAACAGTTCAAACTACAATCCGATAGCATAAACCAAATCCAACATTGAAATCTCTAATAAAACTAAGAAAAATAACAAAAGTGAGGAAGGAGAATTAAGAGAGGAGTGTTTTTTCTCTCTCCTCCATTTCAGCTCTGCTCCTCCTCTCCTTCAAGAAAATAGGTTTTAGGAGGCTTTTAAACCTCGGCACAAAAACGCTCTCTGAATCGAACCCTAATTCTCCGTCACCCGTCACCACCATGGTAGGCCACTATCCTACCATCGAAAGTTGATAGGGCAGAAATTTGAATGATGCATCGCCAGCGCAAAGGCCGTGCGATCCGTCGAGTTATCATGAATCATCAGAGCAACGGGAAGAGCCCGTGTTGACCTTTTATCTAATAAATGCATCCCTTCCAGAAGTCGGGGTTTGTTGCACGTATTAGCTCTAGAATTACTACGGTTATCCGAGTAGCAGGTACCATCAAACAAACTATAACTGATTTAATGAGCCATTCGCAGTTTCACAGTCTGAATTAGTTCATACTTACACATGCATGGCTTAATCTTTGAGACAAGCATATGGAGCCTATGATATTAATTTTGCAAATATGTCTGATGGAGTCTTATTGTGAAGTGTAGCATATATTCCAGATATATTCTTCTAGGATGATGCACTTTTAGTCTTTTTCCTTGTCTGCGGTTCACATTCAGGGAAGTTAGCAATTAGCATTAGGGAGCTGATAGTCACTGAAACTTTTTTTTCTGCAGCTTTACTTCATCTATTCTTCAGGGTAAGTTGATGGTTAAGAATTGATAGCGAACACCACCATCTGGAATAAGGCTTGGTTTGTTTATCTTGATATATGTCCTAGTTATAAGATGGTCCAAGTTTCCTGGATGGAAATATACTATGGTGGGATAACTTGCAGTAGGTTCCGGTCAGTATCATTATTGTCATTTAAGTGCCCCATTTCCTTCCCCCCCCCACCCCCCTTTTCCAAGGATAGTGGAAGAGCATGGAAAAGTTGTCAATTGATCGATTTAATGATTGGTTTACATTTGTTTCATTGTTAGGGTTTTTCCTATTTTTAAAATTCGCTTTGGTTCTGCTATCTAATGAACATCTGAATTGGATGCTGCAGCCAAGAAATTCTACCCTTCCAGGCAACGACTGACTCTTCCTCTCCAGCCTGGATCAAAGGGAAGGCCAACTGTCCTTGACAGCAGGAAGAGCCTCAAAGAGTATTCTGATGGTAATTCCAACACCATAACTGTGGTGTTTAAGGACCTAGGGCCCCAGGTTTCTTATCGTACTCTTTTCTTTTGCGAGTATTTGGGGCCTCTGATCATCTACCCCATCTTTCACTACTTCCCTGTTTATCAGTACTTTGGTTACAAAGAGGAACGTGTCATACACCCAGTTCAGACATATGCTTGTTATTACTGGTGTTTCCACTATTTCAAACGAATCATGGAGACCTTTTTTGTACATCGCTTCAGTCATGCAACATCTCCCCTGTCCAATGTGTTCCGCAATTGCATGTATTACTGGACTTTTGGAGCTTTTATTGCGTACTATGTGAACCACCCACTGTACACCCCAGTTACTAATGACCTTCAATGGAAGATTGGATTTGGATTTGGCTTGCTCTGTCAACTTTCAAACTTCTACTGCCATATCTTGCTGAAGAATCTGCGGAGTCCTGGTGGAAGTGGAGGGTACCAGATACCTAGTGGGTTTTTGTTCAATATTGTGACCTGTGCTAATTACACCACAGAAATTTATCAGTGGGTAGGCTTCAATATTGCGACTCAAACTGTTGCAGGCTATGTCTTTCTTGTGGTTGCTGCCGGAATTATGACTAACTGGGCACTTGCAAAGCATCGACGTCTCAAGAAGGTAAATTCTATATTTTTCCAATTACCTGAACGAAGTTTCTTTTTCTGCACGTGATGAGATGTCTGTTTTTTTTTTTTGAGGGGATGATGAGATGTCTGTTAGTGCTAGAGAATAAGAGAAATTATTAACACTTTGCAAACTTTGCTGACAACACACAGACACACACTTTGACACATACACGAAGAAATGGAGAGGAAAAGGGGTTGGGAGAAGCAGAAAGGATAGATGAGTAGTGTTGAGTATGAAAAGCTAATGCGTAATAGGCAAAATTAACTCTGTTAGTACACATATAAATATAGCAACTAACATATTTTGCTCGCTGTCAATTTGATACAAAAGTGAACTTTTTAACAATGAAAGTTGTAGTCGTTGCTGTAACAATTATTGGTGAGGAAGTCACTTAAGCTTACATCTTCAATTGCCCTCCACAATCAAACCGTGAGGAGACACAATATATCTGGGGCCTTCTTTATCCCAGCCACTGGGCACGCCAACTACTCTGTCTCCCAAAGTCCCGACTCCTAACTCCCAAATCCCAATGACCTGTCTCGAAAATCAAAGTTACAGTTAGCCAAAAGGCAAAAAATTATCTCAGCGGCTTATATGATCTTTATTCTTCTAAATTTTAAGAATCTCCTTGTAATTTGTAATGATAAAGACTTGAGGCAAAAACTGAGGTTTGTTCTCAAGTTCATGAGTCTCTGTTTATTCTTCTTTTGTTCAAAATTTCTGACTTCTCAACATTATAAATTATATATTGATTTTGTTTTTTTTTTTCTCTTTCATTGTCTGATCTGATCTCCTGTGGCTTATCTCTCTCTTGTCCGTGCAGTTATTTGACGGGAAAGATGGAAAACCCAAGTACCTACGACGATGGGTAATATTACCTCCATTCCTGTAGAACAGAGGCGGTGTCTTCTTTGTTCAGGCTCTGTTTGAGCTAGCTCAATAGCTTAAGCTGTGTCTTGTTATAAGTTATTTGAGCTTCTTGTTCAAGCTGCTCAATTAATCATGTTCTCGTTGCTGCAAACTTACTTCAGTGTAGTCATCACTCCTGTCATATCTCTAGAATCATTTAAGCAAACTTTTATCCCTTTTTTGTATTTCCATTAGTCAATCTTGCTTTCCCATCTTTCAGGATGTAATAGTTAATCATTCAAATCCATATTTATGGATCTTTAAACGTTTCTTAGTTGCATAACTTTATGTCAATCACTTTACCGATGGAAATGTTGGTCATAAAGCTTGGCTACTTTTTTTCTTTATCTTTTTTTTCCTGTAAATTGTACGTGCAAAATTACATACTATTTTAATCCTGTAAGGTCTATAGGCATCTCCAGCTAAGAAAGATGTGGAAGCTTATAATTGTAATGATCGCACACACAAATTGGTATCCTACATAATTTATAACTTGCTATCTAGGTAGCATGGACACTTCATGTAGTGGCATGTCTCATGTCCGACACGTCTTGGATATTGATACACGTTTGATATACCATATTACGTGTCAATACTTTAAATGACATGGTCTTTTTTTTTTTTTTTTATGAACATTTGTATGACACATTTCAGATACCTAGAATCTTTGCATGCCATGAATTTTTGATGAGAACACTTTAAGTGAAAAAGGAGTGAAATTAATGCCCACAAACATTATTTTATTTTCACAGTAATTAGTGATGTACTACATAAACTTAAAAATTAGAGGAAAATGAGTGCTTTCACGACTTACTCTTTACGAAATAAATAAATTAAAAATCTTAATTTTTAGTTATATCTACTAACTTATCCTTTATTTATTTTCCAGATTATACATTTTAAAACCTGAAATTATTTCGGATCATTAGATTTCCAGGACCATCTTTATTTATGATTACCATAGAATTTTTCGTCGGTATCAAAATAGAATACTACAAGTTATTTCTCAGCCTGCTTTTTGTTGAATGATGGATCGCACTAATGTCGCACATTGGGAATCTATATGCCATGGAAATGAGATCTGATAGAATCTTTATCTGAGTTATTGTTCTAGATATGTTATTTTGTCTTAGTGTCATGTGGAATAAGATGTCTGTTTCATCATTTGCATAATGGGTCCAATCTACAATTTTTAAGCATATCTGAAAATTCTTTTCTAATTGATCTTTTGTCACTGGATGCAATCACAATTCACACATTCTTATGTAGAGGCTGTTTTTAATTTTAGCTTGACTCTTGTGGAGGAAAGGAGAATTTTATTATTGTTAAATTCATGTATGTTTGTCGACAATATCATCATGTCAAGCGCATAACATAATACACATGTTTATGATCTCATTTAAAAATATTAACAATATGTAGCTACTAGGAATTGAACATATGACCTTTGAAATGAAATGTGAGAGTTTAACCACCAATCCACTCTCATCTCAATGTTTAATGTTTCAAAGTAAAACATAATAAAGTCTTATAATTATGTGTAATTATAAAAAGAACATGCAGGCTTTTTGGATCTCCGACACTTTTATTTTTTATGAAGGCGTAATAACATTATCTTACCCCAATTATATTGAAATTGGTATTTAATCCCCAATTCCTTAGTCGTTTTTTAAAAAAAACAACTTATTACGCCACAACATCCATTTCCCGATTTCACACTGGACATAAAAATTATGAAAAACTAATAAAACCATTTATGAAATTTATAAATAATAATTCATTTGATAATTAGAATGCTCGAGGGTATCACCCACTAGAATACTAGTTAATTTTTGGTGGGGGGATAAATGAATACAACCAATTTCGATATAGGGTAATTGGTTAAATTGTAAAAGGGTAGGTTAGTCTTTATTTCGTTTTTGCTGTATTTAGCCTTTTAAATTGCTGTATTTAGCACCCCACTCCAATATATTCCCTGCAAATCCCATTTCTTCCCGAATTCCCTCTTTCACTTTCATCCTTCCTTCGCTAAACTTCGCATTTCTCTCTCCTTCATTTTCTCTCCCCACTCTCTCTCTCTCTTCAAGGTATCATTTTCTTATTTTTCGTTGCTGTTACTCAAATTTGATTCACATTTTTCATGTAATAATATGTGATTATCTACATTTGCTTTTTCGTTGCGCATTTTTGCTTTCAGTTCGTAGTTCTTTGCGGTAAATTTCCGATTATGCAATTCTAGGTTTGATTTTGCAATTTGATCTAAATGTATAATTTGATTTCTCATTTTGAACGAATTTCAATTTCACCAGAAAAAACAGCTCTCTGTTTTTCGTGTCCGTTTGATGATCTTATTTTATATCTGCATGCTTTCAATATATATTCTGATCATTTTTTGATGCGGTTGTATGATTTTATATAATGTTGTTAATGGATTGAAGCATATAATGGAACGCGTTTGATGCATGTGTTACTTTTTAGAATTGGTAAATATGCAAATTATCAGTTAATAATCAATGTAGATTTATATGATCTGAGGCTGGCTGTGTAATTTGAAAGCATTTGGTTTTACACACTTGCAAAAGTAATTGTCAAACGAATAGACAACTACATTTGATCAAAGGTGGAGTTGATTGGATTTCGTTGCTATTCATGCTTTCTATTAATTGTATTTATGTCTGAACCTATATTCTACGCAAACAAATTTGTGTTTGTAAACGAAACTCGAGAGACGATCAAGGATAGTTTGTTGTGTAAGCCTGTGAGGTATCTCAGAATGTTGAGATGGTTAAGGATGACCTGTTTAAGACATACGATTATATGACGATTTTCACTATCATGGAATGATTATATATTGTAAATGAAGCTAGCTATGCTAGCTCTGATTGTGAAGATCTATGTTTTGTTTCGGACGGAATGGTAGTTCCAGAAGGTGTAGAGGTCTCCAGCATAATCCTTTTATTGTAGCACTGCATAACTTTTATCATAAATTGTTAAGTTAACAGCTTGTAGTCCATTTGAATCTCTAGAATGCTAAGGCAAAGATCATTGTGATGAGCTGTAATTTTTAGTTAATTATAAAATGGATAGTGCTTGAACATTAAAAAATTATGCTTTTTAGATTTGAATGGCTTATTGTATGCACTCAATCTACAGTTCTGGAAGATTGAAGAGGATTTGATGGGCTGTCTAAATGCTAATTAGCCAAGATTGTTTTGCTTTTTTCGATCTTATATAAGGTCTTATTCTTAATCGCTAAATTAAGGTGCAGATTTGTTGGCTTTCTACACGAAGAGATTGCAAATCAAGATTGCGTCTTTTACAGTTCTGCAAGAATTAATTGGTTAACATGACCAGATGTTAGGTAGAGTTGCATGTAGCATTGTAACTTATGGCTGATTTTGGGTTTCTTTCAGCATATTATAAAAGATGGCCGAAGGTGAGGACATTCAGCCACTTGTTTGCGACAATGGAACTGGAATGGTTAAGGTAATCACCCAACTCTGGCTATGTTTAGTTGTGATGGTTTTCACATTGTCTTCATACCCTTCTGCAATTCGTCATAAAGCTGATTATGAAGCTTGTTTTTTTAGGCTGGATTTGCAGGGGATGATGCTCCTAGAGCTGTGTTCCCAAGTATTGTTGGTCGTCCTCGTCACACAGGTGTCATGGTTGGCATGGGTCAGAAAGATGCTTATGTTGGAGATGAAGCTCAATCTAAGCGAGGTATTCTGACTTTGAAGTATCCTATTGAGCATGGTATTGTGAGCAACTGGGATGATATGGAGAAGATATGGCATCACACCTTCTACAATGAGCTGCGTGTGGCTCCAGAAGAGCACCCAGTTCTTCTTACTGAAGCACCTCTCAACCCTAAGGCTAACCGTGAAAAGATGACTCAGATTATGTTTGAGACTTTTAACACCCCTGCTATGTACGTTGCTATTCAGGCTGTTCTTTCCCTATATGCCAGTGGTCGTACAACAGGTATGCTATCAAAGAAGTTTTAGGTATTAGTTTTCCTACCAATAATGTTAACAGAGAACAGAATTTAGAGCTTTAACTTCAATTGAAATATGATACTTTTTGCTCGATAATGACTTCATGACCAGTTATCCCTTTATTCTCCAATCTCCATTTTTCATCTCATGAATTTCATGCCTTTTGGATGCCTTTATCTTTATATAATTTTGCCTGCACAATGTCCAGAAAATTACAGGATATAACTTAATGTTTGTGTCATATGCTAATCCATGCAGGTATTGTGCTGGATTCTGGTGATGGTGTCAGTCACACTGTCCCTATCTATGAAGGGTATGCTCTCCCACATGCTATCCTTCGGCTAGACCTTGCTGGCCGTGACTTGACAGACTACCTAATGAAAATCCTCACTGAGCGTGGGTATTCTTTCACCACCTCAGCTGAGCGTGAAATCGTAAGGGATATGAAGGAAAAGCTTGCCTACATTGCCCTTGACTACGAACAGGAAATGGAGACAGCCAAAACTAGCTCTTCAGTTGAAAAAAGCTATGAACTGCCTGATGGACAGGTCATTACTATTGGAGCTGAGCGTTTCCGTTGCCCTGAGGTTCTCTACCAGCCATCTTTCATCGGAATGGAAGCAGCGGGTATCCATGAGACTACATATAATTCTATCATGAAGTGTGATGTGGATATCAGGAAGGACCTGTACGGGAACATTGTTCTCAGTGGTGGTACAACCATGTTCCCGGGTATTGCTGACAGAATGAGCAAGGAAATCACAGCTCTTGCCCCCAGCAGCATGAAGATCAAGGTGGTGGCACCACCTGAGAGAAAATACAGTGTGTGGATTGGAGGCTCTATCTTGGCATCCCTCAGTACATTCCAACAGGTGCACATCTTATAAATAATGGCTTTTTAGGCATGACCACAATTTCATTTGGTAGTTGCAGTTTTTTATCTATGTCCCTAACCTAATATGCTTTTTACGTATATATCAGATGTGGATTGCAAAGGCTGAGTATGATGAGTCTGGTCCATCAATTGTCCACAGAAAGTGTTTCTAAGTTTTTTTTTACGAAATGGGTTCCAACGTTTCAGATCGTGGATTCATTGGAAGACCCTTTATAAAGCTTTCGAGTACAGAGAAAAACCTGCTGTTCATGCAATTCTTTTGTTTATTTTCATCTTAATTCTCACATTGTAATGATGACTATGAGAAGGTGAGGAGTGGTTTAAGAACTGTTGAATTCTTTAAGTGAGCAATTCATTTTTGAAATTTAATTAAATTATTTTGCAGTTTCTACAGCACATTTCTATATGCCTGTCCTATTTTTTTTATGATTGCACTTCTAAAAATATACAAGTGCAATTGTAGCTTTTATAGATGCAATCTCTTCTTGAACAATGTAAAATCCTAGAGTTTGTTTTGCAAGTACACATGCACTCTACTTAGACCAATTATATTTTCTTATTTGTTTCAAAAGTATCTCCTGTGCATGCTATGTGTCCTTCTTGGTTATTATGCATATCGAGTTCAATTAAGCTGTCTGTAGGAGTAACAATGAGTAGCGACTTTACTGTTTATGTGAGATGTTAGAGGGCATGCAGCATGCTGCCCTATCAGGATGGGTATTTCTCTGCCGCTCTGTGGCTCTGCCCTATTATAGTCTTTTGGTGCAACTTCCGGCCTCGGTTGACATCAACTGATTTGAGTCTTATGCCATGCTCAGTCACAGATTAAGTCCACATAAACTATTTTATAAACATCCAGTGAAGTTGTCGCATTCTGTAATATGAACAGTTTATGAGTGAATTTGTTCATGTCTTAATTAAATTAAGGAATGGAAATAAGTTGGACATAACTCACATAAAAGACATAGCATGATTTTACGAGGTCTCGAAAATACAGTCAAAATAACTTGTTCATGAAGAGTTTCAGGCCACAGTCAGTAGTCATTTATGGTTGGTAGGACCATTAGAAAAGAGGATGTCGAGAAGTTGTTAGCCTTAAACCTTGCATTAACATTAACCTTAGCCTAAGGCATATGCATGGATTAAAGTTAGCTTATATGTACCCCCAAAAAAATGCGGAGAGGAGCTCATCTGAAATGTGTTTAAGCAGAATTAAACAATGGGGAAAAAAAAACAACTTCAGGAATCGAATAATCAAGTGATATTAAGAAAAAGTACAAATGGTCCGCACAAGCTTAATCTAAAAGGCAAGAAATGAAGTTTTCAGCTTCGTATATCACTCTATCCGCTATAGCCAGCCAACCACCTTTCCGACAAGTTAAATGATATTCTAAGGTAGTTACAAGTGGTACAAATCCCTCCAAAATTGACACTATGATATCAATTCTTATACAAAAAAGAAAGACAATTATAGGGCAACCAAACTTTATATCCTCATGTATAGCCTAGCCCTCTGCTTGCAGTAAGTAAAAGCCAAATGATGGAATGGGCATTGTAAGCTACTCATGCTGTGCAAAACTGCAAATTCAAGAGCCTTTCTGGCTGTCTTGCCATGGACGAGAACATTTCATACAAGTTGGGTACACCAAATTTATCTTAGATGGCCATTCTCCACATACCCGTCTTATAACCAACAGACATGAGCGCAAGCTCCCAAAGCATGTTGGGTATACTCAACATATTGACTTTTGATCCCGGAATCTCGGACCAAGTCACAGATATCTCAACCATCGGAATCCCAAACCACTTGCATAAGTAGACAAGCTCTACATCAAAACACCACCTGCGAAACACCAAAACAACTTAAGTAATGAATGACAATATTCAAAGGCATGTTGACTGTTGAGTGGCTATCAGTGAATAGCTTATAGCAATGTTTTAAGGCATAACACCTCAAGGGCCATTTTTTGAAGAAAAAAGGTAGCTTGTATAAACACAACATTACCCCTCCAAAAAAAAATTACAAAACATTTTTGAACTACTAGTGCAACCAATTCATACAAATCTGATCATGTTAGAAAGAACAGTTTCAGACAACTTCAAATTAAGTTTTCTCATTTTCTCTTTAGTCTCTTGTTCTTTTAGATCGAAACTAATCATCAATTAATATGTATACAAATATCATCACCACCTCAAGAACCTGAGATTACACTCAAAAGCAGCCACATGGGAAAATCCAAGTCTCCAAGACATGGTTACAGAGGTAATAATAAAGGCGTGGTCTCAGTAGTCAGTACTGAATACTAAAAACACTGAAGATGGTTTTCATGACGCCACAAACAACATAATAGTTTCAACCACCCCCAAAGAAAGATACAGGCCGGAAAAGGGCTGAGGGAAAGCCCGACAAGGAAAAAGGATATCTGCATACTGAGAAATCAGGTCTTGAAAGGGTAATTTAAACCTTGTATGCAAGAATTCAGTTCCACCATATATATCTTTAGCATTCTTAGTTTGCTTTTAGCATGATGCTCCAAGCTATAGAAGGGGATCTATAAAATTTTAAGAGGCCCTAAAGAGAAATATCTGGAGTGCCTAAAATCAATCGTTACACCCATTTGAACCTACAATACACGAAAAGACAGAAGTGTTCCTAGAGAACTGTAACAGAAAGAAGAGACCGACTGTATAGCCTATTTCTGGGCCCTTGGGATGTCCCAAAAGTGTATAATATAGCCTTCAAATTTGGCTAGTCGACTTTCCTGGACTTTTTCGGGTCAAATGAAGTTTTCTTTCTGGAAAGGGTCTCAGGATGCCTCGGAATGATTATTGGGTGGATGGGGCCCCTGTATTGCCTTGAAATTCCTTCCACAACTTATATGTAATATCTCTACTTCAAACGTGAAATAGTTTCAAGTCATCATATGCCCGTTCTTAAGAATAGATATGGTTCTAGTGGTCTTTTGTGGCCTTAGGATGCATCACATTAGGAATGTTACCCAGGCCCAGATTCCCAAAAGTGCATATTATACGGGACCCTATCCGAGGGCCTAGGGATACCTTAGGATAGGGCTGATTAACAGATCGGAGTCGGTTGTGTTCGGGTTCGTGTTAATAATAAACGGGTTGAACATGTCCCAACCCAAACCTAACCCGTTTATTAAACGGGTTGCAAAACTCAACCTTGACCCGACATGTTTATTAAACGGGTTACCCATATAACCCGTTTAACCCATTTTACATATATTATTACTATTAAATTTTTATTAAAATTTATTAGTTTTCAACAATAAATTCACATAAAAGTATGCATGATTAGATTTTCTTTTCAATTTTTGTGTTCTACAATTAGTATTTTTAAAATTTTCACCAAATTTAACACAACTTTTTAGGAAATTTATATTTTAATGAGTTAAACGAGTCAAAGCAGGTTAATTTCGGGTTGAAAATGTCAACCTTAACCTAACCCATTTAATTAAATGGGTAAGTCGTGTCAGCCCATTTACTTAAATGGGTCAAAATCTCAACCCAAACCCGCTTATTTCGAGTCGGGTTCGGGTTCGGTAAACGGGTTGGGTCGGTTTTCACGACCCTACCTTAGGATGACTCCCAGTGGTTAGGAGACCCTGTATTGCTTAAATTGTATTCCACAACTAATTTTGCATATTTCTAATTCAATGCTGAAATAACTATGTATGCCACCACATGCCCGTTCTTAGGCATGGGTATGAAATCAAATGTCTCCTATGACCCTAATATGCATCCCATGGAGTTTGTTGGCCGAGACTCTGAAATGTCCTTAAAGTGTGTATTATAGCTTTCAAATTTCACTATTTCGAACTTTTTGAGCCCGCGATGTTTTTGGTTCGGAACCTTTTCAAGTGGCTCGAGATGCCTTGGGAAGACTAGTAAGTGGTTGGGAACCTCTCGCATTTCCTTATAATGCTTTCCAAAGCCTATTCTACATATCTCAAGTTGAACCTTGGAATAGCTCTAAAGGGCATCATATGCCCATTCTTAGGCATGGATATGATTTCATATGTACTCCTATGGCCCTAAGATGTATCATATTGGGTATGTTGGCGATACTCCCGAAATGTCCCATAAGTGTGTATTAGTCTTCAAATTTGGCAATTTTGGAGCTAATTCTATACTTTTTCAGGCCAAGCAATGTTTTATGTCCAGGATCATCTCGATGGCCTTCTAATGCCTTGGGATGACTCTTTAGTGGTTGGAATTCCCTATCTTGCCCTAAGATGTCTTGGACCGTTTTTAACATTCACAACTTTTTATTTCATAGCCAATCATCAACATTTATAGCTAGGGTCCTATGTGTACGTGTCTTGTCTTGCCTTATAAGACTATAATAAAGAAAACTTCCATACATATCCTTCTAAGCATTTAGGATTCCTACGAGGGTCTATGAACCTTATGTAGCTGTATCTAGGGGTTATGGGGTGAGGGTTCAATTGAAGTAATATATGGTTGAATCTTAGTGAACCAATCATGGAGCAAGGCTACTTTGCCACTAACATAACCCATCTTGTATTTAAGTCGAACTAACCCACAACTCAGTAGGAATTACTTTATAGCGCATCCACCATGCTAGCTTAACCTATGACACGTTCCCTTGAGGGCCGTATGGCCTGAATCCCCTACCATAGAACGGCAATCAAGGAGCGGGCACGTGCATTGCTCCTAGCTTGGATTATAACTTAGAGAGTTCAATCATAATCAGCACACGGTAGTTTCGCACCAATAGCTTTTCAACCAAGTGCAATTACCAAGTGTGCGAAACAACCGCTCATCTCATACTAGTTAAATTACCATCGGGACACAATCATCAATAAGGTTAAAGTAACTTGTCTCACGACAATCCAAACCCAGCTCAAGTTCCATATTGCCTATGTCGGTGAATAATCCAACAGTTGGTGAAATCTGCTTCAGGAAGAGCTGACATCAAAGGTTCAAAATGCAACATCACTATAAATGCTTGGCTACCACAAGCCATTTATCTAACTATCTATGTAGTAACTTTTGACACCTTTACGTTCAAATTCTGAATATATAAAAGATCGTTTGGCCACGCTTTCACACTTCATATTTGTATTGAAAATTACAATCAAACGAGATTTTAGCACTCTGTTCCACATGAGGTCTTTTTTTCTCGTTGAGCTCATCATAGGACATCTTTGTTATCCTTTTAGTGGGTCGAAGCTCATGGAGTAAGTAAAACAGCCTTAGAGCCAATCCTTTTCCCGAAACTAGCAGATCCATTTTTCCGACTACCCATGCCGAAATTGTCCCATGACCAGCCTAATGTTGTTACGGGTACCACCGGACGTTGTCGTGGGGCACCGGACACCATGCAACATGCGATGATCTTCCAGTTGGACCCTACCTCCTAATATTGGGCGCCACATCCTCACATCGGAAAATCGAGCATGAGATAGGCACTTTTATTTTCATGTTCCTTGACGGAGTCCGTGCCGTGGTTTGTCAAGACCATTAACAGTTCAAGCCCTAAACAGATCTATCTTACTATTCTATATCTTCTTAAGTGGCAAATTGCAATCTTATGTTTTAAAGATGATACACCACACCAAGGCACCAACAAGAGTTACAGATAGTTCTTAGTATGAAAATCACAAGAGACAGCTGAAATTGGAGAATATATATAAGCTAGACACTGAACTTCAAGAATCGCACAAAATGCAAAGAACCATCGACGTAAAGCAAACTAGCACCCATCCCCATACCACAAGCACAATAAAGTGTCAGCTGCCCAAGATCACATACCACAAGGACAATGCAAGAAAGCATGAATGTTCCACTTTACACATGACAGATACCGATAAAATTAAGTCACAATATATCACAGAGAAATCTCACTGCAATACAGTGCATACATTCTAATTTAAGTTAAAGCATCTGAACACAAGAGCAAACAAAGCTTAAATTAACCTTTTCAAGCGGACATTGCTGAAAAGCTTCCGCGCAGCAGCCCTGGTAAACATCTTAAAACCACACTGGAGGCAAGCAAAACCAATGGTAAGGATGCATCTTCAGGTTTACTTCACAAAACTTCTAGAACCAAAATAAGAAATACTGTAATTTCTATGAGGGTAAAAGATTCATCAGCCCTAGCCACAGAGGAATACCTGTGTATCACGAATCCCGGGACCAGCAGCCAAGAGAACAACAAGATGAAATCCTTTCATCAAAAAGTTACGATACCATTTTCTCTGATTATAAGTAGCAAAATAGAATATTAGTTTTCATTCTGTAAGTCAAAGAACAACTTATAGGGTATAATCAAGGTGAAGGAGCCAAACCGCGGCAAGAGCCTTCTCCTCAAGATGAGCACGAGAACCAAATGCAACAACAGGAACATCAGATATTTCCAAACTTGAATTACCAGCAACAACCGCCAAATCTAACTCCTTTCCAGCAACTGTACGAATCTGATGGAAAATACATCAGCTACCCTATGAGCAAGTATGCATCTAATAATGTGATCTCCATCATTCTCCGCATAACTTGATCTTAAATTGATATAAATGACACCAACCTGGGTTTCAAGTTTCTCCAAATCATAGACCTTGGTCGCTCCATCTGCATCCAGCATGAGAAGTAATTCACCACGTGAATGAAGCATTCCCTGTTACACAATGCTTCCACATAAGCAAAGAGCTGCAATCAGTTATTGCAAAATTGCATGCATTCAGCAAACTTTCTTGAGAAGCATTATAAATACTTCCAAGTAGAAGTTGCTGACTAGCCTGAGTTAACTCACTTTTCTTATAGCTTCTCCTTTGCCATAGTTTCTTCCAAGAAGAAGAACCCTAACATTATCCACCTTGTACTTTCTGACGAAGTCAAAAGCGACTCTTTTCGTCCCATCAACACTCCCATCATCCACAATCACCACCTAACATGACAATAGAAGTTTACGATTGTTAAGGACCGCATAAAAAGGATTCTACTTATGTGTATATCACACATTGCTGCTGACACCTACGTCTAAAATAAACTCTTTGTCTTATGCTCAAGGATACTTTGAGATAAGAGAACTTAAACAAACCTGGACAAATAGACCTTAGAAGCCCATGCAAAATCCCTCACCCAATGCAATATAGACAAAACTTTTCAAATTATCCTAGCATCAAGATCCATGTTATTTGTCAATGCATGAGCTAAAATTGGAGAACTCGTCTACTACAATTGATATAATGCATCAGAAAGCAATCCAATCGCCAAGTCAAAAGTAAAATATCATCTTACATCTCTTTTCAACAGGCAAGTATCACTAAAGCAAAACATGTAAGATGGCACCACAAATTCCAGTGGGTTATTAAGTCATAAGAGATTGTCATTTGATCTCAATGACCGAAGAAAAAAAAAACATTCTAAAATAAATGAAACGTAGGAGGGAGGCACGGGGATTAAGGAGAGGGGAGAAATAGATAGAGAGAGAGAGAGAAAAAAGGGACCCATGTGATGAAGAGAGAGTTAGAGAGAGGTAAATGCTAAATAATGTAACGTTTCAATTATCTTGAAATGGCCTAAAATGGTAAGAGTTTCATTTATCTTAGAACGGAGGAAGTACAATTAATTTTACAACTGGAAAATGGGAGAGCAAGTGAATTCAATCATTTCATGAGAAAAATCAAAACTGAAACCAATACTATATCTGTACTCTCTGTCTCAACATTCAGCATTCTTGCACATAATACACTTGCTGCTAATTAGAAACTACACTATGGTCTATACATCTGTTTTAAGTTCTACAAACACAAAAATCTATGAGATAATTTCTTACAAGAAAATAACCAAAATCTTAAAGTGAAAGCATGTTATTTCAATAAAATACAAAGCAACGCATATTAAAAAAACCTTTTGCAACTAAGAGTATACCTCAAAAGTAAACGATTTGTCCTTCTCTCCACGCTGTTGCAAATAGCTGAAAATAAGACAAGACATGAGTATATCTAATTAGGTTTCTCCCTGTTATTGCAAATTGCAATCAATAGACAAGATATGAATATATTTAATTAGATCCCCAAGGTGGTGAAATGATTCTAATGCTCTATTATTAGTTCATACATACAAGGTGGTACACAATTCTGACCATGCCTTCAAAAAGGGAAAGAAGATGAATTCTTTCAGCAATTTACACAATATGATGGCAAACCTACCCCTAGACCTATACTTAAGTATCATTATTAAAAAAGCATACAAAAATTGGAAATATTTGAAGATCTTGAAAACAATAACTGGAATCCATTCTTATTCACACAAGATTTGTTCGCTGTACAAATCTTATTTGACCTACTTTTTGCTACATCATGCACTTTAAACAGTAGCAACATCCCATTTGTTAAACGTGAAACATCAGAAAATACGCCAGATTTGTCAGTGCAGCCACTCCCAGTTCTCTCTAATTTTATCGACTTCCTCATCTCAATTCTGAGCACCAAGGTATGATCAGAAGATACACTATTTATTCAAACATTAAATTGAGTAAACGACATAATAGACCAACATTTACAATACTTATAAAATACGATATTCTCCTGAATTCCAAAGATTGTATGCAATAAATAATATTATTTGTCACTTAAATATGTATTACAACTGCAGCGAAACAAAGAGACAGAAAAATATAGCTGCAATTTTTAGGGGAGCACACATAATTTTCAAAACATAAGTTGCGGATAACATTCAACAGAAAACAGCTATAAGAATCCTGAGGGTATAAATGGTGTAACTAAAAGAAAATCATCTTAGGGGCAATGCTTGGATTGGGGGAAATGCATTAAGGGGGTAATGGAGTCATGGAGACAAAATGAAGTAAATGTAGATGAATTTGGGTCGTGGTAGAAGAGATAGAGACATAGAGTAGATAATGCGAGAAGGGAGAGATGGAAAGGGAACTATTACCCTTACTTTGGAGACTAATAAATTATCCTATGGGAATGGGATGGTGGTACTCCAAAAATGAAGGTGATAATTCCCCCCTCCATACACAATCATTACCTCATCCCATCTACCACCAAACCTGTCCACCTCGAAATTCGAATCTCTTTTATAATTTCAAAGCTCCTGAATACATTACTCAATCCAAACTTGTTCTATAAGGAGACAACAAATAGAAAAGAAGAAATATTGAAGGGCCTAAAAGCTTTTGTATTCTTGAAAACTTACTTCATGGTTTCATCAAGTGCACTTGGAAGTCGGTGTTCCTCGTTGAATGCAGGAATGATCAAAGATATATATTTCTCTGCAGGATCAAATACAGAAGGGCATGGAACCTGAGAAGATTGTTTCCAGTAAAGTTAATGTTTCTAATAACAACATAATGTCCAAAGTATCCTTAAACAATGCTCTATAGGTTGGTTAAGTAGAGAATCTTCAGTACATCTAAAAAGCATAAAATCACTACTACCACTAGAGAAGTTAATGCAATTGTGCTTTTAAAAGTTCATTAATTTAAATTTAAAAAAAAATTGACATTACCAGTTCTAACTATGGCCAGTTCGCTTTAAAAGGTCCCAACTTTTGATTATCTCATAGCAGTCCCAAGTTTTTTTTGGGGGGGAGGGGGGTTCTTCCCAAAATGGTCCTTCACTTTTTCTAGCATGTTAAATTGGTTAATTATGATACATGAAACTTTTCAATTGGCTCATGATTCTTGAAAAAAATGGCTTATTCAAAAGTATCATGTGTTTAATCAACCAATATAGCAGATTAATTAAGGTGACGAACCATTTTGGGAAGAAAACTCCTAAAATTGGGACCGCTATGAAATAATTAAAAGTTGGGACCTTTTAAAGTGAAGTAATATAAGTTTTTCCTAGATCTAAAGATGCTAACTTTTAGCCTATAAGTGCCTTCTTGGAGCATAAAAATTGGACAAAGATGCATAACATACAAGAGTGGGGTTCAACAACAGAGAGTCTAAATCTAGATATCAAACAATTTACACTAAGATCATATCTAAATGGAAAGTGACATAATTCCCAATTTACATCATTTTATTATTTTCTAGTTTAAAAATATGGAGTAGCTAAACAAAATAAAGGAGAAAATTGCAAAACCAAAGTCCAAAGTCCAAAATCTGATAACTGCAAATATATTTACTATATTAAGCAGGACAAATCACATAAGCAGATACACTCTGGCACATTAGAATACATACTATGCAGCCCAGGTAATCAAAGTTAACTACAATGATATATACAAAATTCGAAAAAGTCATTAAGCAAAGGTCAAAAGTATCGAATAAACCATCTCACTTATCAGATGCTGATACTTTAAAGCTAAAAGAACGATACAGTTGCCACTCTTCCATATAACTGATGACATGGATTCTAAATGTGAAGCTAGCAATTCCAGCAGCACACACAAAAACTACATTAAGGTGCACCTTGTAACGTGGACAGAGAAATATAACTACCCTCGTTAAAATTCTAAACATACGTCCAAGTGTAGCTTGGACCGAGAATTCTACTTCACAACATATATAAGAGCATTACATTCCAAATCCAAAACAAGTCATAAGTTCCTAGGTGTTTATAGTTTATATGAAAAAAACAAAATTCCACGAATCCAAATGCTTCATACACAAGCACCGGAATTATAACCTTAACTAGTTGGTTAACTACCCCTACTTCAGTCCCAATTCACCTCCGCTACATCATTAATGATAGAGACGTCCATTCGACTAAATGTCTATTCCTCTACCACGATCCCCTAGTCATAAAATTTATTTTCAGTCATGCTATTAGCATATATCGAACCAATTCAATAACACACTAATTTACTATAGAACATTGTGAAACACAGGAATCTACACTACTTCAGTATCACACTATTTCACATACTTAAGACTAAAACTTAAATTAAGTAAATTCAAGAAGATCAAACACATATAAAGCAGACTACAGAAACCCTAAAATCAATATCAATTGATTCAAAAACACAACATGTCAAATCAAATAAATAAAGAGTGCAAAAAATAATCAAATCGCAATTGAAAAGATTACCGGCTTAAGAGAATTTGGATCTTCAAATATTGCTTCACCTTCAACATGACTGAAAAAACCACAAACATCGAAGAATTAAGAGTGTAAAGATAATGGAAATAAATAGCAGAAAATTATCTACATTCACGAAAAAATTTGGGGCAGAAATTAGCGTACGCGTTATTAAATCGACGTGCGTAAGCTTCAAAGAAGATGATGGAAACAATGGCGATGAAGAGAAGTAGGGCGGCGCCACCCAAAAGCTCCGCCACCGTCCACAGCCCTCCGCCCATTTTTGACCGAAACTTTCTCTCTCTTCCCCCCCTTTCACACTATTTTGAGTTTTGACTCTTTCCGTGTATTTTTGTTGTACTACAGTACTACTCAATTATTACCACATTTATTTTGAGGAAAAATTAACTTTGACTTTAAGGATCAAATTCCATAAATAAGAAGTAAAAGAAATTGATTGTAGTTGAGATTTTTTTTTTCTTGGTGCAAAATTGTAGTTGAGAATTGAATGAAAGAGAATATCAAGTTTTGGTAAAAAAAATCATTTTATAAAGAGGTTGAAATTAGGAGTGTTAATAGAGTGCGGTTGGGTCGATTTAACGAAATTTATATTTTATATGTAATTTTTTTAAAACAAAAAGTAAGATTAATTATAAATGAATTTTTCTCCAAATAATGTTAGAATAAAAAATATTTCTCACTTTACTCTAAAGGAAAAACTATTCCCTACGTATCGTCTACGTAGTACTGAGATACAAACAGATAGTATTTGTTTATTTAGAACGGGTGAAAACCGTATGTCATTATAACAAATTAAATGAAACTCCCTTACAGCTAGCAACTTAGAGGAGATATGGTGAGGCTACTTAGCATTATTCTTTTGGACTTATTTTTGGTTCGGTTCGGTTTACCTCGATCAAAAGAAACAATGTGTAATTGCTTTGTATGGAACGCCGATTCGAATCTTGGGTAGAGCAATAATTCTTTTTTTCAATTACGGAATATTATTGATTTGTTTATTTTACTTATTCAATAATTTAAGTTACTTTTAACTAAAAAAACCTGATTAAAAGTGTGCTAGGAATTATTTTATAATTTGACGCAAAGTGAAAAATATTTTTTGCTTTAGTAATATCTAAGGAAAAAATCATAAATTATACCCATATTAAACAAGACTTCAAAGATAATTGGAAAATTTTGAACATGAACGTCCCTAAAGAACTTGAAGAAGCATTAGTCATTAGATATTCTTCTAATTATATTATTAGTAGTAGTACTAGTATTATTATGTGTTCATTGGCAGTGATTACTTACATATGATATGGCTATAGCCACACTAACAGCCAAACAAGCCCGTCTAGCTCAGTTGGTAGAGCGCAAGGCTCTTAACCTTGTGGTCGTGGGTTCGAGCCCCACGGTGGGCGTATGCCTTTTTGGTTGTTAGAATTTTTAGGCTGCAATTTTTTTCGTTTTGGGCTGGATCTTTTACAAATCAATAATATATCATGGGTTGAACTCATCACATCAGTGATCAGACTAGCACATATCACCCTTCTCTTATTGGGCACTGTGTACCACATTCATTATATATTACACAGCCATATCCATTTTCATGTAGGTCATTTTGAACCATATCCAATAGGAAAACACCTAATTGCAAAACTTCCATCCCAGAGGATCATGATAAGGAAAACGATGACGAAATACCAACTTTACCATTAGATTAAATTAAATCAAATCACATGTCTCTTCAAAAAAAAAAAAAAAATGTGTCACATATCCATATAAATATATTAAAAGGCGTTCAAACAAAGGCGTGCGCGTGGCGCCTCCCAGGGAGTTTTTAGTTAAATGTTATCCATGTACAATAAAAAAAATTAGAAATTGCGTAGTATAGGTTTCGATCCCAGTGACGCCCGAGTTCAATATCTTAAAGTTTTAACCATCTGTGCAAAGTTGTATTTAGTGTTACGAGTTTTAAAGACTGATATTAATAAATAAAATTTTTTTACTGAGGGGCAAGCTGTGTCATAACTAGTGATTATCTTAAAATGGAACTACTACAATAGAGAATGAGTAAACGGTAAACTATCAAACATGAGTGGATATTGGCTAAAATTGAACATTGAAACATCGACATTATTGTCAAAAGATGATGACTTGTGTGTGTGTGTGAACTGAGTGTGAAGTGGCTTATAGTAACTCATAGTGCCCGTCAAAAAAAAAAAAAAAAAAAAAAAAAAAAAAAAAAACTCATAGTGAAACATTGAAGTTGCCTAAAAATGTTAAAAGAATCTCCTTAGTAAAAAAGAGTCATCTTTATTTTTAAACATCAACGAGTTTTTGTAAATATGGCTCATAATAGATTTTGTTAAGCAATATATACGTAGAAAGTGGTGTCAAGTACCTATCATAGTTTATTAGTTTTGTATCTTCGCATGAACTTTTTATAGAAGTTGAATTTCAATTTGAAACTCGAGAATTGTAACTAATTCATATCCCAAAATATTTGGACTTAGATTTGAAATATAGAGTAATCTTAAAAGCACTCTTAAATAAGTTCGATCATGATCTCAATAAATTAATATCCCTATTTGTGCACCTAATACTACTTTGATTAGTTCTTACTTTAAAACTCAATATTGCAAACTTATCAAGATTGTGTGCATGATGATAAGTTCAATTTTAATCTTTCTTTCTCTAATACATGTGTTAGTAAACAATATATTGATCTTTCATCTCTTATTCACTTATGAGAGTATTATGCCTTTATCCCCAACTATCTAGATTCTTTATCAATTTTAATCTTTCTTTCACTAACACATGTTTTAGTAAACAATATATTGATCTTTCATCTCTTATTCTCTTATGAAAGTATTATGCCTTTCTCCCCAACTATCTAGATTCTAGTGTAACGTTTAGTAATGACTAATGAAATGGTACATGCATACGATTGTTCCATTTTTTATTTTGGGATGTGAGAAAATTGAATTATCTACATGGTACAACCTCTGAATCATCAATTCCCCCACCCTAAAAAAAGGAAGTCTATTGCATACATGTATGAGTATATATAGGTGTCACATTTGACTGTTGTGATTTAGAAACTAAGTGTTAACTAGATTGTGCAATAATCAACAATAATCAAGAAGAATTGAGAAATTGAAACAACAACCAAGTAATGCAAAGAGGAATGAAAATAAGAAAGAACACACAAAGATTAACGTGGAAAACCCGAGCTCCGGGAGAAAAACCCACAAACTTGCACTATGGAATCAATGGAGAATCAATGGTGAACATACAATCTCTCACAAACTCACTCTCTCTCCTAAAACCCTAGAAAAGATGAGGCTCCAAGTTTGAACTTTGAGATATGTGTGCTACACACTCTAAAACCAGAAAATAGGCAATTTATACTCATAGGACTAAACGCAATCCAAGGGCCACGATTAAATCTTAAATCGCGAAAAAACACGAGGGCGGATTGCCGGGCGGGCCCGAAGAATCGCCCGCCCGGCACAAGAACCCGGCCCGCCCGGCCGAAGGGAAGCCCGCCGGTGCGGGGTATGAGCTCACTTTCGCCTTCGAGGCATAAGCTACGCAACAGACGGATCGGTCCCGAGCCGGGCATGGCCCGTCCCGGGCTCCACTGCCCGCCCGGGCCCATGAGCGGCCGTCCGGGGCTGCTGGGTCTTGCACACTCCTTCGCTCGCCTCTTCTCCATCCCGGACCTTGCTTGCTTCATCTCCACCAAACCCAACAATCTCCCACTCGGAGATCGGTTTAGCAAGAGAACATCCTACCATAAATACCCGATACCATCACCATCACCTCTCCATACATTGGCCATAGCGAACCCCGCTTTCTTTTCACCAAAGGAAACGACATCGAGGTTTCAACCAACCCCGATCCAAGATCTCTCCAAACCCATCACGGTCATACTCCCACCTAGATGCAATCCAGAGCATCACCATCATGCTCTCACCTAGCCTAAGCACCCCCATGACAAAACACATCTCCTCTACACCAAGGAAACGACATTGAAGTTTGCACCAACTCCAATACAAAGAAATCAAAGTCAACACCGAGCTTTGATTCTCAACAACAACACCTCCAAAACATTGTAACATTCCTACACAAACCTACACACCCTCCCAACCCCGGAGGTCGGTTCATCTAAGAGACACCACAACCAAATGAAGACCCTTCCTCTCCAACCAAGGAAGACCATTGAGGTCCAATCCAACCCCAACAAGTAATCATCACCTAAGCGAAAGAAGTTTCTCATTGTTCTAAGAGCAAACTCACATTGCTCCCCACCCGAACAAAACACCCTTTGCTCCACATAGGATTTCAGGCACAACATGCTTGTGTGCCGCCCTTCACCTTGTGCGTTCTGCGGTCAATTTGCCACCGGGATACCGCTTCACCACGGTTCTCATCCCTTGCCCCACTATCGATAGGTTTCCGACCGAATGACACCTTACATGAAGTTCCCACCCCAATTCCGAGCCCCTTTTCTTGTGCTTCCCATGGTGTAAAGAGTTCCACATCTTGTCCCCAGAGCTATGACCATAGCTCCCTTGACAAGCTTCCAAGAACCACCAAAACCTTGTGACCCGATGTAGCAAGTTGGGTCACCGATATCAAGCTTTTCTTGACCTTGGGATGAACTTGACATCCTTGACTCCAACGAGCCACCATGAGTGAGTTTTAAACTCACATCACCTTTCCCCATGACTTGCACTACCTTGCCATCCGCAAGATAGACTTTTCAAGCTTTCGGTTTGAAATTCGAAACAACTCATTGCATGGTGAGGAATGATGAGAAGAACCCGAATCCAAGACCCATGATCCCGAGCATCCCACCAACTCTTAGGATCATCCATGCTTACCATCAAAACATCGGAGTCATACTCCGAAATCAAGTTAGTTGATGCATCATCTTCTTCATCACTATCTTGAACCTTCTTCTTCCACTTTCCCATTCACTCTCTTTGGACAATCCCTCTTCAAATGCCCTTCATCACCACAACCCCAACACACCACATGAGCTCCCCCATTCGGTTTACCATGCCCCCCTTGACTTCGATCTTCCATGACTTGCATTTCCCCTTTGTTGATTCCTTCTCCTCCTACTTTCACTACTATATGCACCACCCAATGATTCACCGGACTCTCTCCTTCGAATGCTCTCACTCAAAATCAAGTCCCTCGCATCATCATATTTCAACTTCTCTTTCTTGGGAGGAGTTGCTAATGACGGTCACCATAGTTTCTCATGACAAGGGTAAAGGAGACAACAAAATCAATGCCTTCACTTCATCCTCAAATTTGATATCCACCGAAGACAATTGACCCAAAGCCGAATTGATCTCATTAATGTGTTCGGCGGCGAACTACCATCAACCATCTCCATGTCAAACAAACGACGCATCAAGTATACTTTGTTGATAGCCGATGGTTTCTCATACATACTTGACAAAGTTTCCATCAAACCCGCCGTTGTTTTCGCATCCTTGACATTGAAAGCCACACTCCCAGGGCTAATGTCAATCTCACAACTCCAAGTGCTTTCCTATCAAGAACTTTCCACTCATCCTCAAGCATACCACTTGGTCTTTTTCCCTCGAGAGGCAAGTAAAGATTCTTTTGATACAAAAGATCCTCCATTTGCATTTTCCAAAATCCGAAATCTTTACCATCAAACCTCTCAATCCTCAATTTCCCTTCTTCCATTGTTAAGTTTACCCAAAAAATTCAAAATTTGATTTTTCTACACCAAAAAATCCAAACTTTGATTTTTCAACCACAAATCCTAGTTTACCAACACAACACTAAATCACTTTCCCCAAGTTAAAACCTTAGCTCTTGATACCAATTGTTGTGATTTAGAAACTAAGTGTTAACTAGATTGTGCAATAATCAACAATAATCAAGAAGAATTGAGAAATTGAAACAACAACCAAGTAATGCAAAGAGGAATGAAAACAAGAAAGAACACACCAAAATTAACGTGGGAAACCCGAACTCAGGAGAAAAACCCACAAACTTGCACTATGGAATCAATGGAGAATCAATGGTGAGCATACGATCTCTCACAAACTCACTCTCTCTCCTAAAACCCTAGAAAAGATGAGGTTCCCAGTTTGAGCTTTGAGATATGTGTCTTCTGTACCTTCTAAAACCAGAAAATAGGCAATTTATACTCATAGGGACTAAACGCAATCCAAGGGCCACGATTAAATCTTAAATCGCGAAAAAACACGAGTAGTCCGGATTACCGGGCGGGCCGAAGGATCGCCCCGCCCGGCCCAAGACCCGCCCGCCGGGCCGAAGGAAGCCCGCCCGGTGCGAGTATGAGCTCACTTTCGCCTTCGAGGCGGAACGCGCCGCAACAGGATCATCCCGCCCGGGCTCCACTGGCCCGCCCGGGCCCATGAGCAGCCCGCCCGGGCTGCTGGGTGCTGCACTCCTTCGCTCGCCTCTTCTCCGTCCTGGACCTTGCTTGCTTCATCTCCACCAAACCCAACATTGACAACTTTATAAAGATGCAATTTTTATCAAATAAAGGTCCCATATCTTCCTCCATTAATGGCTTAACATGAACTTTAAATAACTTATAATTATATAGTACAATTTCTCATGTGAAAATGCTGTATTGGTGGGGCATTCTGATAACATAGCATTGATTAAAGCTTGAGGGTGACACCAAAATAAAGGAGAAGAAGAAGAAGAGAGAGAAAGAGGATGCATTTGTTTATCCACATTTTCTTTTTCAGACCATAAAGCTATAATCCATGGAGTACATTGGCCCATCATCCTTTTACAGTATTATGTTTCATTTTTTAATAAATGCCACCTAGTTCAGCAACTTTAATATATTTCCATTCATCTCTTTATTTATCATCATCACTCCCATCTGTCCTATGGACTATGCCATCATTCATCAACTTCACTTTCTTCCTCCTTATTTCTCTCTCATTATTATTGCCATTGTTTTTCTGCTCCCTCTGCAGCAGTGCAACTAATATTAATATTTCTTTTATGGTTGACATTACACAATAAGGGTGAGTTTATTCCTCAAACTGAACTCTAAACTCCAGAATGTCTTGGCATCGACTTTCCGCTACTTTTTTTAATTTCTGTTCATTTCGAGTCATTCTTATTTTATACTTTATCCCTTGGCCTCTCTACAGATTATGTTTTAAATGAATTTTACAAAAAAGAAAAGACAAATGTCGAGTTTTAAGTGGCGCAGAAATTTAACCTCTTGTATGTCGTAGTCTTGGATGGAGTCTTGAATTATCAAACCCACTCCAAAGACTCTCAACTTTTTCTTTCAACATTATTGCATAGTCTTTCTTCCGAGGACTCTAAAAGTCTTTGCTTCAAGACTCTTTCGACTCGCAATATTCATACCCTAATAGTATGCAATATGAAAGAATTTATTTTGGTTCCTTCCTTTAAGTTTATACTTAATTCGCCGAATATGTAGCTTAATTTATTTAAATTATTTCGCCATTATCAAAGTGTAACAATAAAAAAAAAAAATAGAGGGAGTATTTGTTAAAATGTTTATTGGTTAAACGTAGCATTCTTATTAGATATATGTCGTTGCACCACTTTTGGAAAAAAAATTGTCTATTTAGCAAGTTATCCATTACAAACAAATATAAATAGATAGTGAAATCAAACTTAGCAATATATGTAAGTTGTTAACTACTTGTAGTATGTGGATTTCCGATCAAATTAAAGACAGATAATGGAATCTAACTCATTGTATATACGAGAAAGTATCTATGCATAACAGTTAGGGGCACCATTTGCCCATAACCGTATTTTAGTTATTGTGTAAAAATGTAAGGGTTAAAGTGTAATTTGATTGAAATAAAAAAAGACAAAATGCAAACCCCCCGCTCTCTCCCTGGGTCCCTTCTCTCTCTCTCCCCTCTAATATAATATACGCCATTTTTTTAAAAAAAAAAAGCTACCTAATTTTGTTGAACCTATTTTCTTGAATTTATTTTCAATAGAGTAATATAATATAACGTTCAGCTTGATATGATAAGATCTGGCCAAGAGATATGATATAATAGTCGATTGATATGATTTGATGGTGTCGAAGATATGATATCTACTAGATCTAATATATCAACTAGATTCCAAATAAAAAGATATAAAAATAATAATTTGCTTATAATTTATAATTTTATAATACTCTAGAATTTTATTAAAAATAAATTTAGTAAAATAAGTTCAATAAAATTAGCTTATATCAACAAGAGAGAGAAGGACCCCAAAGAGAGAGAGAGAGAAGAGAGAGAAGAAGAGAGAGAGAGAGAGAGGAGGGGGGGGGGATCGGGTTATGGGCAAATGGTGCCCCTAAGTTATGTGTATATCAGCTCTCTTTTATATATTTCATCAGTTTTTTTTTCGTATTCTGGCTTTCAGCTTTTTACGCATGCTGCGTCAAAACTTTGAGGGACATATATCTCTAATTTTGTATTTGTAAAAATTATAATAAGTACATATTAAAAAAATGGGTAAAAAAATACATATCGAGACGAATCTAACAGATTGCGTGAGTCATGACTATATTTTTATTCACGTATAAATCACAAACGATGGTCAAAGTGAAAATTTGTGAATAGTGTAAAATATCAAAGTGTAACATGTAAAAAAAACGGAGAAAGTATATATAATTAAATGATTTTATTCTCTCTACATAGTAGGTAAGTTACCCGAAGGATGAATTTGTATTCTCTATTATATTATGACAATTGACAGTGTTAACACATTAGTGTATACGAAGAAGATGGTGTGATGACTGATGAGATACTACTAACTCAAATGAAGATCCCGAAATAAATGACTTTATACTCCATGGACTGATTTCTTGAATAAAACTTCTCAAAATGTGGACTTTGCATTCTTCTCGATGGAAAATTGATCAAACTAGTTTGGGAAAATCTATATTTGTCGAAAGGGCCAATTCAACCAAAAGTTTAAGGCGATGGTTGAGGCGGAAGGCTTTTTTTATACTCTATCACGCCCTCACGCAAGAGCCTTTGGGGCAAGTGTAGATCTGCACATGGCCTCATCATACGTGGCGCTAAATATTCCACTGAGAAAGGAGGGGTGGATGAGATTCGAACCCGTGACCTTTTTGTCACGTTGGCTCTTGATACCATGTCAAAGGACCAGGTTTAGGGAAAATGATGATCAAGTTGAAGAAACACAGAATACCTCAAATATGGTAATCAAACTAAGTAGAGGTCTAATATAAGATTAACATGTTTTTTAAAAATCATTCGGGTTAAGACACACCTCAACAAAAAAAAAGAGGCTCGTTATTGTACAATCTACTTTTTGGGTCGGAAAATTGGGTCGGAAACTTGGCTTAGATTGGGATGACCCGGTGATGATTAATTTTGGTCCTCACAAACAATCACCTAATTAGGTTCTTTGAACTTTTTTCTTATAACATAATTGTGCATATCATAAAACGGTTTTGATATATGCAAATGCAACCCGTTAGGGTAAGTATTAAATGCACTTTCTAAATGGTATTATTTTAAGACCTTATGACAAATTACACATCGATCGATGATATCTTGATTTTTGCTTATATATCCATATTTAGCTTTTTATATGCACCAATCACTGTATTATTTTTCATCATAAAATAAAAGATATTAAAAGATAAAACTTGCTACAAAAGCTTTAAAATGGTAGGTTGACCAAATACATCCTATGTACAACATTTTAGGTCACAGTAAAAATCTAATAAACAAGGTTGACCTATAGTTGGTTGGTGGCCTCCTTCCATCCTTTGTGACAAGGTTCGATTCTTGTCGCTTGTAAAGTGGGATCCCCAAATTTCCTACCACTTGTGTAGGAGATTTAATCTTGCGCTTATTATATAAGAAAAAAGGTAACCATAAAAATAAGTACATATTTTTTTAAAAAGGAAAAACATTGATTATTAAACAAATATTATTCTGGTACGAATTGGACATGCGTGTGTCCTTTTTGTGAAAGAAGACAATTTATAATCCTTCCAAAAATAGGCAAAAAACAATGAATGAAGAACAAGCCAACAAGGAGCTAGGTTCGGACAAATTGAATACAAATACACCTGTACAATATTTTTTCTAACCTATACTACAAAGGCATAACCAATGACCTTGGGTCCAGATGATATGAACTTCTTATCTCTCATACTGGGAGGCCAAGGGTTGAAATCTTGGTGGAGGCAAAAATTTCAATATTGTTGGGGGAGGAGGGGTTTGGGGCTTGTTGGGCCTGCAGGGTGAGTGGTCACGTGCGAGGGCGGCGGAGGAAATTCATCTTATCGCGGGTTCGAAGGGCCCAAAAAAAAAAAAATACTTACAAAGGCATAGGTTAAGAGTATCAAAATTTGCATATAAGATATCATTATATGAAAACATTCCATTTTAAAATCTAATCAACAAAAAATCATATATGATTCTCTTTATCCTTAAATAAAATCTTGTTGTATTATATATGTTTTTAATGAAATTTTGAAATTTTTAACTCATGCCTTGTGACATAGGGGCGCTTCTCTGCGTAAAACAACGAATCGAACCGCCCGATTGCAAGCGGGCCCGAATTGAGCCGATTGCAGACGGGCGAGCGGGCGATTTATTAATAATAATTTTATCACTAAACATAATAATAATAATAATTATTATTAAATAATAATAATAAATTATTGTGATATAGATGGAGTTGTCCGTAATAAACAGATAAACTAATAATTTGACGAACAAAATTAGAATATCGAAATATAGAATATACTTTATCACCAAACGCTTAAAAAGAATGTTAGAAATTTAATAGGATGTGTACATTATATTTAACAATTTTCAATTTAAGAAAAAAACAAAAGGAGAATCTTTATGAAGGCAAAAAAAGAGAAATGCCATGAGTGGGTATTGACCCGTGTACTTCTAACAATTATGAAGACAATACTGTATCTCGCGAAGCTACATACTTGCAATACTAGTTAATGTTCGATAATACTATTATTTTGCCTATTAGTTCAACTATCAAAACGTGTATTTTTTGTTTATATTTCAACAATGACAAGTATTATTGTTGTTATTATTAATAGTATTATTGTTGTCATCTATTAAAAAGTTTATACTTTGAACAATGACAAATATTATAGAAATGTGTACGTCTTAAACTTGAATTATCATTTCAATGTAATTAGCAAAATCATATAGCAAAAAAAAGAATTAGCAAAATAATAATTAGCAATATAATTAATATTAATAATAATAATTAATAATAATAATTACTAATAATAATAATAATAATAATAATAATAATAATAAAAGCAATAGTAATAGGAGTAATAATAACAATAATAATAATATAATAATAATTGTAATGATGATATTAATATTTATAATAGTAATAGTAATAGTAGTAATAATAATAATGATAATAATAATAATTATCATTGTTTTATTATCATATAATAAAATCATTGAGTCGAAGCGAAGCGAAATGAGCGCAACCGAAGCGAGCCGAACGGCGGGCGATTGCAACCGGGCGGAACGAAAATAAGTGGGAGAACAGGCCCATAGTTTAGAAAAGTCATTTTTCTATATATTCGCGAACGATTAAACATTGATTATAGTTTGCATTTTACTCTATTTACATTTTTTTATCACAATATATAGTATATATATACAAACATTATATTGATATGATCTTAATATATACTTTTAAAATATCAATTATTTATTAACAAATAGTTAAAAATATGATTTGACATAAAGTAGAGAGTATAATGCTTCCGAGCACCTTTCATCATCCAAATAAAACAACTAAGAATTTTTTCCATGAATAATGTCAAAGGGAAGTATTAATTACTCCCATGCGTCGAACTTGAAATTCATTCCATGGATCTTTGCCCACATAGGACGGGACGCGCAAAATTTTATTTTCGGCAAAGCAAACCACTACTTAGAGTAGCGGTTAACTTTAAGTTAAGCCGCTACTCAAGGTAGCGGTTTATGAGTAAAACCGCTACTCGAGTAGCGATTCATTACAAAACAAACCAACACAAGAGAAAAACGTAAAGCATGCCACGAAAGCTTTATGCGTCCCGCGCACAAGGCTTGCGCGGTGCGCGAAAGCATGCGCCCAGCGCAGGCCTGCTGCGCGCCACGCAAGCCTTGTGCGCGGGACGCACAAAGCTTTCGCGGCACGCTTTGCGTTTTTTCTCTTGTGTTGGTTCGTTCTTGTAATAAACCGCTACTGTAAGTAGCGGTTTACATGCGTCCTTATAGGCTTGTCTTAGGGACACAATATAACCGCTATTTAAAGTAGCGGTCAGCGGTATTAACCGCTACTTGGAGTAGCGGTTTTATTAAAAATCAAAATTTACAGGCGTCTTTGTTACACGTGGACGGTATCCAAATGGAATTAATTTGAAGTTCGGCGCATAGGAGGAATTAATACTTTTTGACATTATTCAATGGAAAAAATTCAAACAACTAAACAAGTAAAATAGATTTAAAACTAAAAGAGATAAGCTTTGAAGACTGAAACCATGGTTTCTGTTGCAGATTTGTAGAGGAAGCTTGGATTGTGTTCAAAAGTCATGTGTAAAGCTTAGGAAATTGAAAGAAGAGACTCGGATCTCGTCACTCACAACAAGAAGAAACAGTGATTTTTGTCGAAAACTTAAACATTTTAGTTTACAACTTTGTACAATGATGATAATTTTATACCTTTTTATTACTTCTTCAGCTATGATGGCTTTCAAAAATGACCTACCTTTTGCTTTGGGTTTTCCCAAATTGAAGGTGAAGATAATAATCTAATTAGATCATTAATGAGGTTGTTAAGCTCCATGGAAGATTTAGATGCTATTCTATGAAATTGGGCAGTTCATGTCAATATTAAAGAAGTGTTCATTACATCATATTTACATAGAAAGCTCCACAAATCAGTGGAATGGATCGCAAATGTCAATAATCATCTAGGCACTTTTGTTATTGAATGAGAAATCTCTTGTATCCAACCTCCCAATTAAGCACAAGTATTTAGCTATAAAAACATAATATAAAAGGCAAAGGCTAATGGGGTACCCGAAACGCTGGATAAGGAACCTATATTTATATATTATTCTCTCAAAGTTATTTTTGTTAAAATGACTTTTGTATTAATATAAGTTTCTTATCCAGTACCCTGGGGAACCCGTTAGGAGGATCGAATATATATAAAAATAACATGACCTACTATTATAACATTTGCATATACTATTACAAGCTTTTTATGTACTATTCCAAATTTTCATACGAAGGCATTAAGGGATGTGTATGGGTCTTCCCTCTTATTTCAAGTTATTTTGGATATACGTCCAGATCTTTAAATCATTTTGTTTGATTGAACATGGAAAATAATTTCTCTTATGAATTTGTTTTTCCTATGTAAAAATAGTTGTTTGATTATCACAAAAATTCTATGTCTATATATAGATCTCCCTATGTTAAAATGGTGTAGGAAATAGAAGTTTCAACAAAGTGTAACTTTCGAGGAAGATCGGTGGTACATAGTTCATGGAATACCACCCCGAATTCCAGGATATCCAGGATTTTACCTAGGGTTCGAATTCTCATCCCAACAATAAATTGAGAAATTTCTTTCTTATTTGGTAGTGGGCATTTAGGTTTGTTGCCTTATGGACTTTTTAAACTTTGTACCCAACCTTTGAGCTAACCTACTATCAGACGCAAATTAGATGGTAGACACGAGTCTACCATCTAAATGGTGCGCACCATTTCAATACGGCGTCGTTCCGCACTATAATACAATGAACAAAACAACATTTTCAATGAACAAACTAAGCAACATGAAGATGAAAGTAGAACAAAAAGAACAACACACGAGACTCAATGAACATATGAATCGATGATATGCCGAATCGACGAATGAACAACAAGAAAAAAAGATGAACATAAGAGGAAATATCGATGAACAAACCACTTAACCTAATGAAGCAGAAGAAAACACAACGATGAACAAAGAAATATCTCGAATAAACAAACTAAGAAACATAAAGATAAAGGCCAACAAAGGAGAATCGACGAGATCGATGTTCATTGGTTTCGCGGTCCACTTAATGTTCATTGGAGAACGATTGATGTTCATTGGTTTTGAATGCGTTTTGAGTCTGCGTTTTGTGTTTTTGAGTTGCGTTTTGGTCGAGTGTCTCTGATTAGGATGGTAGACACGAGTCCACCATCTACCAATTGAGCTAGTAGCCTATTAAGAATCAGTCATCGGGGTAATTATATCTCCTAACTAAAAAAAAAAAAATGTAACTTTTGTAGTTTTTTTCCAATTATATTTCTCATTTTATTATTGATGTTGTAGACTTGTAGTACTCTTTCCAACTAGTGTCCAATAAGGCGATACTCAAAATTTGTAGGTACCATGTCATTTCATTCACTGACCATTTACTTTTTTAATTGTTTCGCTTTTTTTCTCCTTGACTGGTGGTGGCCTAGTGCACGCCTCCCTTGACAATGAGGATTTTGTGCTTCATATCCTTTGACTCTAAAAGAGAGTACTTGCATTTGTTTTGTTGAACACAAATATGGGAAGGTTAATTACGTTTTGACTTAACCAATAACCTAATTGTGCATCTGATAGACAACAGCGATTTATGGTTATTGTAATAATCTATAGGTTGGATATGCGAAGAAAGTCACATCCTAATGTCGTAATGCGGAATGCCTAATGCCAATTGTAATGCTTCGCTTATCCACATATATAATCTTTTCCCATACATTTTCTTTCTACCATCCATTACTTCTCTAAAGATTTTTTTTTGATATTGCAAAAATTTCCATTGATTAAAAAACAAAATTACAACCTAATACTATTACTTCTCTAAAGAGGGTATTAATTAATAATAAAGATTTGTGTAAAATAACACGAGTTTAGTTCTATTACCACTTTATATAAAAGTTTTCCGTCATAATATTGTTTCGACTATTCTTTACCAGTTTAGCACTACATTTAGCATGAGGCCATAGCCCATATATACATATATTTATCTATATACACTACTCCCTCCTGAAAAGTGGGAGAAAAAACTATAAAATGAGTTACTATATTAAAAAGTGGGCCATATGGGAAGGGTTGTTCAAATACCGAGTCGGACCGAAATTTGGACCGGACCGTGCCAAAAATTCCCGGTCCGGTCCTCTGGTCTAGAGAAAATCCCGATTCCGGGTTTCCGGTCCGGTTCAAACCCGGAAAATTCCAGTCCGGACCGGTGGACCGGAATTTAAAAGTTACAAAGTTAAAAACCTAATATTTATTACCTTTAGGAATATTGTTATTAAATTTTAATTGTATCTAATTTATAAATATGTTTAAATCAAATAAAAAAAAGTTTTTTTTTTTACAAAAATATAAATTCCGGTCCAACATGTCCAAAACCGGACAAGATCGGAAAAATTCATGTCCAGACTGGACCGGAAAAATTCCGGTTCGGCCCAGGTCCAAATTTTTTTCAGATTCCAGTCCACCAATCCAGTAGGTTACGGGACCGGTGAACACCCCTACATATGGGTGCAAAAAAAAGAATATAGATGGAGCGTTATCAAAAAATTTAAAAAGCAACCAGTGTGTAAATTAAAAAGAAATGGATTTAAAAATAAAAATGTGTAAATTAAAAAGAAATAGGAGGAAAAGTATATATTTAAAAGGCGTTACTAGTAATAAAACAAAATTAGTTTCAACATATTACTTCCTTCTACTTTGTCTTTCATATTCACCCCATTCCCATTGACCATTAATATCTTCGATATACTTTAATTTTTTAACATATACTCAAGAAGATTAAACAAGAGTACTACTAAAAAAATATAATTAAAGCCGGAATAATAAAAAAAAAAACAACCGAAATATATATTACTTCCTAACAAAACAAGGAAATCAAACTATACAGACACAAATTTCCTTAAATCGTACGTAATTGAAATAAAAGAATAACTCTAGAAGATTACGTGCACACTAATACACTATAGCATTAATCACATCATCTTCTTGAGTTCAACTTAAGCAACATATCCCCCAAATTCTCAAAAAAAAAAACTATAATTCTCATAGTTATTAATCATTAATAGAACAAAATTACATATACATCCGAGTTTAAACAATACCCAAAATAATCCCCCCAAAAAATAAAAAAAGTAGTAAAGTAGAGCTGATCAAAGTGAGCCCGACCCGACCCGACCCAAAAAAAGTTCAATGAGCAGCAACAGGATGAGTATTATTATTACTATTAGTAGAAGAATGATGATCAATGGACCTTTGATGAGGCAAAGCAAGCATAGCCGTATGATCAAGAAAATCCTTAAGAGAAATAACCGAGTGTAGAATACACCTTAAATCTTCACCAAACTGAAACATTCTTTCTCCACATCTTCTAACAGCAAAAACATAAAAAGTAATACACCCTTTTCTAAACTTAAACCTGGCTAAATCATAGCCATTTAATCCTCTAATCAACCGTTTATTGACATCGCCCAATGGAATCTCAAAAGGCCACGTAAGATCAACCTCAGATTTAGCAGCAACGTTGTTGAAAACAAAAATGATGACCTTAGATTTCTTGGTGCCTAAGCCAAGAGTTAAAGTGTGCCAAGCATGGTGAGCTAAGATGGTGAAATTAGAAGGAAGGAAAGTTATGGTGGAGGAGAGAGATTTAGGAGGAGAGAGATTGAGGAGGAGAGAAAGTTCTAAAGGAGTAGAACGACGAACAGTGAAGGATTTGACGATGAATTGGCCGCCGAATTTGAGGCCTTTTACGTCGGTGTTACGCTGGAAAGAGATGTTGGCTGTGGTGGTTGTGGTGGTGGGGGGTTGAGGGTGGTCGTTGTTTGGGTGGATGTGTTTGTGTTTCTTGTGGGAGTGGGAGTTTGAGTTTTTGGGGGTTTTTTTGTGGGTTGTTGCATTTTTGATGTGGAGTGGGAGTGAAGTGGAGTGGGTGGTGAAATGTGGTGTGATTTTTGGGGGGGATGGGGGAGTGTAGTGGTTGTTGATGGACCAAAATCATAAAATAAGGGGGGTCATTGTGTTAGTTTAGTGATTAGTCTTTAGTGGGGACATATGTTTTTTTTTTTTTAAATAATAAAAGTATAGATAGTTTTTTTAAAAAGGAAGTATAGATAGTTGATATATAGTATCATTTTTGCAAAATTAAATGCAATACATTTGACTTTTGCAATAGAAGTTGAGGTAGTGGAGTAACGGTATTATGTCGCACCTCGTATACTTGAGGTTTAAGGATTAAATTTTATAGGACTCATTTGAGTAATTCCCTTTATCTGCCCTTAAGTAAGTGAGCCCCCTTTATCTTACCTACAAAATTTTTACTTTTGCAATACATATGATCTTGATCTTTTTGTATCTCTCTTTTCATTTTTTCTCACTTAGGTTTTCTTTATCGCCCTAAGGTTACTGCCAACCTTTTGGTTGATGGTAAGCCCCAATTCTTTTTTTTTTTCTAGTTTTGGTTTCAAATCAATATAAATTTTCATTATTTCTTTTGGAGAGTTGTGTTACTAAATTATCGGGTTATTATATTTCTACCCATCTATTGGGTTTTGTCTCTCTCTTTGTTAGAGTTTGGGGTTAAGTTTTAAATTTCGCAGGAAAATTTAGATCGTTCATGAAGATTTGTGTGGTATCGCGGGAGATATCAATTCTACATCTACATGTGATAAAAGAGGGTATACAAAAGTGTCAGTTCTCATCTACAATGATCGTGGTTTTTTGTCAGTTTAGATTTTTACTTGATCATAATTGTTACTCCATCTGTCCCAGAAAGATCTGAACACTTGTTGGGAAACGTATTTTAAGGTGATAAGTTGTATTGTGGTTATCAAATGTTATTTTATTTAAAAAGTAGACATGATAGGGGTTGGTGAGGTATTTTTTATTAGAGGACAGAAAAAGTTGGGCGACTTTTTATTGATAAAAGGTAGAGTGTGCGCCAAAAAAGTGTAAAGTAAATAATATATTAATAGTGGACACATGCCAAAAATGAAAGTGTTCAAACTAATTTGGGACAAACATAAAAGACCAGTGTTCAGACTATTCAGGGACGGATGGAGTATGTATTTGTTGATTTTAATTTTTACTTGTAGATGACTCTTTAACTAATTTAATGAATTAATTTTACATTTAAAAAAACTTTGATAAGTTTTTTTTATAACATATAGAAAACAAATGTTGGTAATACTCAGTCCATAATAAAAGTTAGATATCTTAACTTTACTTGCCACATGGCACTCTCCTTTAGGGTGTTTTCCTCCATGTAATCCACGTACAACTAAAAAAAGGTTAGAAATTGCATTATATAAGATTTGATCCCACAACTTTAAGTTTATTACTGAAATATTAACCACTAAACCAAGTGACAATTTAGTGTTATTATTATAAAGTGGAATATTAATAAATGAAAATTTCTCTTACCTCGGACATATCCTGAACCTAATAACTAGTTACTCAAAGTGACCCCAAACATTATAAATCACTCTTTCTATTTATTTTTTTCAATGTGGAACTACCCCCGTCACCAACACTGAAGCCCAACTCCAACATAGGCAAGTGAAAATGAATTTGTATGTGCTCATTTAGTCAAGCATGCCTTGTTTTTCTTTTGAAGCTTTAATCTCTTATTTGCCAAAAAGAAAAAGAAAAAAAAAAGAGAGAAGAAAGTCTAGTCAAGCATTCCCCGACGATTCTTTCGTTCTACTCTTCTTTCTTCCCAGTTTCAATCTTATCAAAAAAACAACTATTGACAATCTACAATTAAACTTTTTAGATTCCTAATTGACAATAGCATAGTAGCCTACCAGGGTTGAATTCTCATGTCTAGTTCAATTTATATTCAGTTGCTGATCAATAAAGTAGTATTCCCTCTGTTTTTCTATCGTTCTCACTTAGAATCTTGACACTATTCATACTTAGAGAGAATCTTCTTAATTTTTTTCAATTTATAAGAAAAAATATAGTCATGTGGAGTCTTGATTGATTCGTCTCATAGTTAGATGACATAGCCACATAGGTTTAGAACCGCTTATTATGAAAGAAAAGTTGGATTAATTTCGTTAAGATTCTCTCTTGACTCTTGAGAGAAAATGTCCCAACTTTTTCTCATGAATTCAAATAAAAGCTGGATTAATAATTTAGGCAGAACTTACAAAATACTAAGGATCGACATGGTACATGATAATAATATGACATCCGACATTGTTATAGAATGATATTTCAGCTGTTCATAAGCATTTCAGAGTAAAAGTTTAGTAATTATTAGAATGGTGTAAGGCAACTCTCACTTATGCTTCAAAATTGGGTATTTCCAATCCAAGACCCAACAACAAGAATTTAAAGAGACACCATTACTAGGACGTAGTGACCGTTGATGGACTAATGTATATGTACTCTCTCGACTCTCTGTTGAAAAATAATACTTTTATCTATACTATTTTATGATTTTTAGGACAAAATCATCACATTTGTTCAATATATTTTTATTAAGATTAAGTGATGAAAAGATTACGAAATTATGAAGAATTTTTTTTAATTAATTGATTATATATGATGGTCAGTTTGGGCAATATATTTTTAATTAGTTCTAGACAAAGGGATTGAAATACTAAGTTTGTGACCAAAAGAAGGTATTCTTAGTAATTATACACTTCGCATAAAGATAAGGGACTTTATTCTTTGATGTTTTTGGTTATGGTTGTCGGTTTTATTACTCTTATATAAACAACTTAAAGAAAGAATCAATATCAATTAGGTTGGACCAGTTGGTGGGTGTTATTTACTTGAGCATCAAAACAGCAAGATCATAGGAGAAAAAGAGATGGATTCGTTGAGTACCTTTCACATTCTTATGTACTATGCTTCATCATAGTGCCAAATTACCCGTACATATTGCCAAATCTTTTACGTTAAACTCTAAATATTTTTTCTTTGATAAATCTTTTCATGGCATTCAATTGATCAACATCTAATAATCACCTGTTTAGATATAGTTCCACATTTTAAAATAATAAAATCCATTTATAATTACTAAAGCAAACCTGTTAACAAGTAGTCACGAAACTTTTAGAGACTATGCACACATAATATAGACCCAATATATTGGTCTAAACACAATAAATAGGGGAGAGGACGAGATATTGAGCCTTTGGGTTTGAGCCTACACAATGTTAACAAATAGTAATATACACTACTCACACAACCTTCATCAATTTGTACGCACATAATTCAACTCTAGGAAGTAATATATATCAACAACTTGATAACCCCTATCTTAAGTAATTATAGCATTTTGACCATGTTTGACAAATAACAGATAGCTGGTTGTATGTATTAGATAGTTTGACTAGTCGATTATATTAACAATTTGTATAAAAGTGCTTGGTAGATGTTGATAGTTGATTTTGTCGGATAATTAACACGAAGATTGACACAATATATAGTTGGATACTATTTTGAAATGATAGAGAGATCCACTAGGTTTTGGTAACGGTAGTAGTTGTCATAAATTTTGGGCATACACATCATTTTACATTTTTACTTCAACATGTACACTCTTCTTTCATAAAAAAACTCCACCCACTAACTTCTTCATTTCCAATATTTCTAAATTAGGTCAAAACCTTTATTTATAATTTCAATCCTCTATTTACCAAACAGGTCTTTAACAACAAAAGTAGTTATATCAATACATATTTGTTCTTAAAACATGGTAAATGTAAGAAGGGCGTAAATTTACCTTCGAATATACTATAATATAATGCAAATTGTACTTGATGAAAAAAATCCAAGGCAAGCTATGTTCTACTAATATCACGATGTACGTAGCATTACAAAGACAGAGTGATAGGCTACCAAAACCGTGACAGTGAAGTTCTAAATTTGGATTAAAACTTTGGACCATACATTACTTGGTGTCCCTCTTTGGCAAAATATATGGGGAATATGGGTAGCAAAGTAGCAATGCACAGTTCCACATGCGTGTAACTTTGAGCTTTGTATCACTCTTTGGCAAATTTGCTGAGATCTATGAGCACACCGAAAGCCACGCATTGATTGATGAGCTTTAAATTTTCAATTAAACAGGGTAGATGCGAGGATAAATGAAATGTTGTCCTATAAATGTCAATACTTAATAATCCTTGATAAACCAGTTTTAGGTCCCGTCCAATATACAAATTTGTAAATAGTTGCAAATATGTCTTCACTGATAAAAAGAGAAGATACAGATACTTGTTGGTGTATAATTTTTCTTTTTGATACCATTTTTTTTAATATACCCTTTACAACAAATTTATTTGCTAACCATCCTAAAATTGTACGTACAATGAATTTATGCACTTCTATATAACTACTTTTTTATTTTACCATCAATTTTCTTTTGTACACTTGAGAGTTAGGAGTACTTTATAATTATATGAAAATACACCTTGGTAGCCCGAAGGTGCCCGTATATATATGCCCCGGCCACATAAAGCGCAGAGGGAATTGAGGAATTCTCCTTATTCCCTCAAGTGATCCCCATTCATCTTACCTTACAAACTTTAAAAAAGTGCGATCTAAACATAGATACGCTCGAGTATATACTGCATACCTAATACTATAGTATAAAGAAAACCTAATTAATTTTAGTACGATGCATGAATTTAGGGGGATTTAGAACAGCCTGGCTTGTCAAAGGACACGCAACTACACAAGTACTTTGGTGGAAATTGCTGGTCTTGTTCGTGACATAAGCTTTTTGGTATCTAAATACCATCTCGATTATTAACAGAGTATTTTTACAGAGTATCCTCCAATGGATCATCTTGCCATGAAGTTGAAGGTTTCTTTGCCTTCAATCAATCATTTTGCCCAAACTAATCTTAATGTTTATGAAAGGTTTCGTGTCCCCCCGAGAATGTTTACACATCTCCATCCCTTTTAAAAATTTCAATTTTGTATATAATTTGCAATCTATTAATTGGTAATCTTTCAGCTTGTAAAGTTGATGAGTGCAACCGCACTATTAATTTTTTTAGGTAGGTTATGAGGAACCCTAGTAAATTTGGAATAAAGGGAAAATTCAACATTGTTAGAGTTAGACTTGATTTCGTCATAGGGTAAGAGGTTATGCCTAATTGCCTACACCACTAGGCTAATATTTGTTGCTTTGAGTGCAACCTCGTATGCGCATTATAATTAAATCTATCTATGACAGATTGATAGTCATTAATCCATGTTGCAACTATCAATTGATAGTGTGTCTAAAAACTTATATTATGGAATAGAAGTGATCTTGATTTAAAGTCGCATTTTGAAGTTCTAGAATAGACTCCATATTGGGCCATGCTGAGCCCGCCGCTGAGGAATGACCCAATGTTGGGCCCAAAAGATGATATATAGATACGAACACTAAAAACAATGAATGGTGCTCTTTCAGCCTTCCACACATCTTTATAAATAAGATTTCTTCTTCCTATGGACTTTTGCTATCCTGTTGAAATCTATCAAAAGTTTCTGAAAAAAAAAAAATACTACCATACATTTGCTTTGACCATAATTAGAGCTAGCCAGCTAGGTTTAGAACTGATAAGAAATCAGTGATATAATAAGACACTAAACTTTTTCCGGTTTTTCTACCTTAACTTATTAAAATATATTTCAATAAAAATAATCTAAGTTCTGCATAATTAAGTTCAGTTAAGCAAAAACAAGCTATGTTCGGTGAGATAACTTCTTTTCTAGTTTTTTTTAAGGTAAGTTGAAGCCCCTTGTAAGTAGGGGGGAATACAGGGATCCCTCTTGCAATGGATGAGACTCGATCCCAGGAGGTGATGTCAACACCACTAGGCTTGATTGGGAACCATTTAGTTGCTTCTAGTGATTGCCAAGTGCTCAGAAATCATAAGAAATAAGAGATGGGAAATCTTTTTAGTGTTTGTGTAGTTTCTACATGTTTAGTGTGCACAATTAGTCAAGCACTCAAGCTGTTTCACATTGGAGAAAACGAGAGAAATTAACTAATTTGATACACTTCTTGAGTTACTCTTTTCATGGTCAAAACTCTCTTTCATGATAGTCAAGTTTCTCAATTTGGAGATCAAGGAGTGAGTAAATAATCATCGCTCAAAGGATCCTCTACACAAAATATCACATCTCATCTGTTAAACCTCTATCATTCAATTCTTTATCTTAATCTACACAACTCAAAAGATAAGCCATTATGGTAATTAGTGCCATCAACAAGAGTGATAGTGAACACAATTATTTTGTACGTCAATGGACAATGGGTCAAGAATAAATAATCTTGTTGGAGGGACGTTCTAGTCCATGAATCCTTACTTCGATTTCGCCTTTTCGGCACCTTCAGAGAGATTAATATCTACATTTACCATAGCCTGCAAAAAGGAACAAGTATTTCTTAGTTATAAGAAAAATATATTAAGGACGCAAGGTATTGAGATTGATTTTTAATTAATTGCATCAAATTCTATTAGTGTGTACTGTGTAAGCTGAGCTTGCACATCAAAATACAAGAGACTAGTCAGACTACGAGCAATTGTTAGATTATACAACTGCATGTTCTTTTATTTTATCATACTACTATGTTAGTTTATGTCATGTTCTATCATAATTGATTGTTTGTTCTTCTATGAATGAAGATGAGACATGCTCTCTTTTCTTATAAACTGTATAATGTTTTACTTTGAACTGTCAAATGTTCCGGTGTAGGATCTAATTTGTGAATAAAGGGAACAAAATTATTGCATAAGATATGAAGCGAGGAGCATGTATACTTACTTGGATTCCGATTGGTGAGCATGGCGGTCTGAGAGAAGTCGCATTGGAAGGGCTTGCGACCTTTAGTCTGATAAAATGTGTTCATGACATAGGTGGCGTGAGCCCTAACGTTGTTTGGGTTGAAGCATGCACCACCAGGTTGAATGGGCTTGCAATCAACTCCTTGGCTGCAGACGTAGTTGATGTTGGCCTGTAATTGAGCATCGGTGGCTTGTGGTTTCGGCACACACCATCCTTTCGCTGGGCCAGGTAGTGCTGGGGTAGTGGACTTTGGTGGCACGACAGGCCCACGACCCTTTCCGCGACCTCCTACAGGCCTAGGACGGGGCTGAGGCTGCAAGCCAAGGAAATGCACATAAAAGTTTTTAGATCATACATTACAATATCAATCAAACATATCATTCTGTGGCTATTACATGTTATTTAACGATATGTTGCTCTGACTCTCTACCCCAAAACTTGCATATCATCATAACATTTTTTGTAATTTGGGGGAATCCTAGAAACATAAGGGGTGTTTTAGAAAGTTATTGTCACAACAATTACCAAAATTGCTAGTGAATATCCACTATATGCATATGATCTCATATGTAAATTAAGAGTTCCTCATATTCATATACAAAGCATACTGTGACTTCAAAAAACACTAATGCTATCAGTGATGAAGAGACTTACCCTTGGTCCATTCCTCATAACACCAATGTCATAGACAGGGGTAAAGTCGGGCCTGAACAATCCGAAATTCCTCTCAGCAACAGGTCCAGGCTTCTGGTTCTCAGTAAACAACGCGAAGATGTAAGTCTCAAACTTCCTACCAGGCATCAACGGAGTCCCTTTACCCGAGTTAGCAGTCATAACCAGCCTAGAGTTATAGGTTTGAGCATCCGCGGGGTTAACCCAAGTCTGGAACGACTCACCAACCGTAGGCCAACCTGTCTCGCCGACCACAATGTCAACATCAGGAAAGCCTAAGGCCTTCATGGAAGAATAGACAGCATCCAATTGAGACTCAAACATGTTGTAGTACATCTTCTTAGTCCATCTATCATATCTTCCTCTATTTCTCTTAAAGAGGCAGAAGTTAACGTTCTTAGGGCCAACATCAAAGTATGGGTAGGGGTTAACAATGAAAGGGGACTTGGTTTCATGTAGGAATTTAAGCATTGGAGCTAACACGCCCACGTCCCATCCTGGTCGAAAACGGCCAGTGCTTGGGGGCTCTGATCTGCCTAGGATGCCCAAGGAATGTGGAGTTGAGACCTGCATTTTGAAGCAAATTAGCCTACATGAATTTCAAGCATAGACATTGGCTGAATTTACCGACTACAACAATTTCAGTGTCCATTGAGCTATTGGTCACCAAACAAAATACAACCGAACTAAGAAAGAAAGCAGGAAGATAAAAAAGGACTCAGTTTTGATAAATGTTCAATTGATTTTATGATGTCCAAGTAAATAGATATTTAAAGCTTCCCATAGTATTATTTTCTACAACCACTTCACTTACTTCGTTCCATGTCATTAACATACATTAAACAATTAGAAACATGTTTTGTACAAGATTCGACCACGTGACCTCAACTTAATATAGTAAAGTTCTAACCAATGAACTATCCAACATTAGATGCTCTCTTTTGACATGAAAATATTAATAACCTAGGGCATCGTCTAGGCCTAATAACTACTCCCTCCGTCCCATAATATAGTGCTTATTTCTCATTTTTTACGAGAATTAAGGAAAGTGGAACATGAATGATAAACAATTAATGTTGTGGGAAAAAAGTGATTTTAGGAGAGAGAATGGTGTATAATGGGTGAAAAGAAAGATTAAATATATGACTAATTCAACCCTTGCGGTTAATAAACAAAGAAAAACCTATTTCCAAGGAAAGCAAATAAATGATGGTTGCATGGTTTTTAGGCAAATCAAGGGAATTGTGGAATTAAAAAATAGAAACAAGAACAACATTTTGGGACACCTAAAATAGAATGCAAGCACTATATTATGGGACGGAGGGAGTAGTTTTCTAAATAAAAATTGGACTGTATTTGACTCTATTTTAGCTAATTAAACAAGAAACACAAGAGTTGTATTCTCACACAAAGATGAAATTACAGAAATGTCCCCGCTAAATTTATGATACCAAAATTCTAAAATCTACCAAATAGTCATACACTCATACTCCTTTATATTACTAATCCAGCTTGTCATAATTGGAGGTATGCGAATTCCAAACAGGTGATTGAATATTCCTTTGTTAAACCTCATTTTAACACCTCATTTAGTCATTTGTATGGTTCTTGATGAAAATTAAACCTCATTTTTTTTGGTGCAAGAAGTTAAACCTCATATGCATATAAAAAGACCAAAACTTTGTTTTCTGCAAGGTCGGAGACTAGCATTAATGATTCATTAATTCATAATTTAACCAATACAGAAAAAATGACTCATCTTTGACACCTTTCAACCCCCTACATTGTTTATTGAGGTAGAAATTAACTACTACTATTACCCAAAACGTCAATAGTGCATTTAAACAAGCTATCAATTCAATTCAAAATTCTTGAAGAAACCATAATTACCACGCTATAATTAATTCAACTACTCTACTAAACTCAAAAAAAACTAAAACTAACCATGGACCATATAAACCCACTGCAAAGCACAACTAGGTGTTTCCTCTCACATATTTTGTACCGTACCGTTCATATTTGCACATTTTACAACACTTTGCTCATTTGACAAAAGAACGTCACAATTGACAAATGTGTGAAAACAAATGAAACTAGGAACACATAATTCTACGTGCTCTCAGGACAATTATGCAAACTCGACAAAAAACCTTCCAACCTCAAGGTTGGGGTTCGATCCCCACTAGGGGTATTTTGGGGGAGGGTTTCCCCTTACCATCACTCATTCTCAAAGTGTCTGCCCGTAAACCCAGGTCGGGTTAACTGCGAGAGGTTTCGATATTATAGTACTTATTTAAAAAAAGTACCTGAATGTTTTTGTGACCAGCCTGTTGGAGAGCTTGATAGAGGGTACGCATAGCAGGAACAAGATTATCAATGAGATTTTGAGGGCCCCAATGAAGGACCTCATTACCAACCAATACCCTTATAATGTTAGTTTGAGGAACAAAAGGTGTAATATGAGTAGCTACCCATTGTTTAGCTGCAGGTAGCTGAACCAGGTTTGGAATCTCACCGTTGGGTAACGTGATACTCACGGCAATCCCAGAGTTGGCAAAAGCCCGGACAATATCCGGGTTAGTATCAAATAATTTAATCTTATCGATTGTCGTTTTGGTCTTAAGGAATTCTGCTACTTGGGCCGGTGGCGGAAGATTATCCGCCACCGTCCCATAGTTTACCCCGATGCTCCATGCGGAGCCGAGGTTAAGGTGGAGGAAAGAGAAAATGAGGAGAAGGTTGATTAGAGAATTAGATCTCATTGTTGTGTTTATGTTGTTATGGTGTTTTTTTTTGTTAGGGAAAGATGATCATGTGGGATAATGAAGGGTATAAATATAAGTTGAATAGGAGAGGTTGGGAGGGAATCTAGGTGGAAACACCCTAACTTGTTTTAGCTGTCTTTCTGTGTCTTTTTACTATTTTACTATATTTTCTCGTTTTGTTTTCTTGTCTTCCATGGAATCCTATGTTTTCTTTTTGGATTTTTTTTTCGTATTTGCAAATTAGAGAGAGTACTAAAGGCAAAATGAATCAATATATTCTCCTGTTTACAAATAATTATTACTCTTACACTTTTTACGTATGTCAATACAAAATTTTAAGTACTAATATTTTTATTTGTATTTGTAAAAATTATAGAAAATACATATTAATAAAATACATATTAATGCGAATCTAACAAGATCACACATGATTATGTTTTTATTTATGTATATATCACAACCGATAGTCAAGATAAAAAATTTGTGAATAGTGTAAAATGTCAAATTGTAACAACAAAAAACGGAAGGAGATAAAAATTTCATGTGCTAGGAGACAGAAAGACAAAATATAATGTTATAATTGTCAATATTACAAGTAATAAAGAACTTTCAAAATATTGAAAATATTACAAATATAAAAAAAATGACAAGGAAGTATGAGTTGTAAAGGTAGGTAAGTTAAAATTATTTGCTAAGATGGGGAAAATTGAAATCCTGAAATGAGAGTCTATTCAAAAAATATCAGTAAGCCATCACATACTACTCAACAGAGAAAGTGAGAAACTATATATAAAAGTCAGATTCATTATTAACCCTTATCGAGAGTGATGAATAATCTAGTGGTTAGAACTTCCGTCTCGGTAAATTGAAATCATTTTTATTCCCCCAACTTGTCAATGTTTTTCCTTACCTTATTTTTAAAAAATATTAACCCTTGTGGCTCCATATATCAAAACACGCGTAAAATTTGTTTTTAGTGTGGTACACGCGTTTTTGGGACACTAAAGTGGAAAATTTGGTCACATACTCTTATTTTCAGGGCCCACATGCCACAGCAGTCCAATGAAGTCACAATTTGGATCTCCGTGTCGACTAAAGTAATGTATCCGTCATAACTGGCGCACTGCTAGGTCTATGTTCTTACCAATTACCATGTGACGGTTCCTTTGTTTTTTTTTTCCCCAACGGTAGCTAATAGCTTGAATCTTTAATAAAGTGTCGTTATATTAGTAAACTTTTTGTCTTTTGAAATAAAGCACGGATAGTTTAATGAATAATACATCTACTCTCTGTTGAAAACATATCATGCTCATATTTAGACCGATAACACATTTTTTATATTAATATTGTACTTCCCAAACTATATCAGAATGATAGACTTTCTCACCAATGATAGGCTGACGATTAATACGAATCTGAGGAGGCTGCGTTGTATTACTCGATCCTGGTTCGTTGTAGTTTTTTGAGAAGGCAATTTGATTTAGTTTTGTTTAATTGTATCTTGTTTTTCTTTAATACCTATTGTAGATGCAGTTTGGCCTTCAATTAATGAAATTTCTCTTTTAAAAAAAAATATTAATATTGTACTTCATGAATAAAAAAATATTATACCTCATTAAACATTAGGACTATGGGGAATATATACAGTGAAAAAATAGTTACAATAACAAATTAAAAAATGGTTAATTGAACAAGAATAGAATAGTAATTAAACTAGTATATATGTTGACTTGTTGATTTCGCTTCTTGACAGTGAACAAGCTAAGAGATTTCACATCCCAATGGACTTAAGTGTCAAAAGTTTGATTGACCAGGAGGCTTGGAAAACTTTATCCAAAACATTTGCTAATTCCGGGAGCTGTAATTGCCCACCTTACTAGAGATTTAATCAGTTCTTATTCATACTTGTTTGTAAATTAATATCATTTCCAAGAAAGATTGGTACAATTTAGTTATATAATTGTATCGATCTTCTTCTCTCCGTCCCATAATATAGTGCTCACATTCCTTTTTGGGTGTCCCAAAATATTGTGCCTATTTTCTTTTTTATCAATTTATTTGGACTAAATTATCCTTCATTTCTACATAAAATTTCCAAAATACCCCTACATTTCTTTTAAAATATCTGTCCTTATTTATTGTTTTACACCATTCCAATAAACATTTATTGCTTTTTTATTTTAATTTAAAGGAAGAAAGAAAGTAAAAAGTTAGTTCAAGACAAAGGTACAGAGAAGACTTTGCTCCTTTCATTTTTCTTAATTTTCGTGAAAAATGAGAAGTGAGCACTATATTATGAGACGGAGGGAGTATATACTTATGTTTGGTACTTAATATATTACCAATTAAACACTTCTTAATACTCTTCATTTAATTACTTTATAGTACCAATTAAATATTTCTTAATATTAACACGGTTTTTTGAATAAAAAGGTATCAATATAGCCACAAATTGGTAAAGACTCCACCAGTTAGACACCAAGAATTTCCCTAAGCCATGTTGATCTCAAACAAATAAAGGAACACCTTTGAAATATCACCAAGGGTAAACGTTAAACGTTTCATACCTGAACACAATATTATACTTCTACAATATATCAAAGGGTGTGTTGATTAAATTGCATCTTTTGGCCATCCCGTTCATAATGATTCATGAAGATGTGGTCGACGAGATTCAATCAAATGAATGATCATAACTATGTTTAGTGGAATTGTAAGTTTCTTGCAAGCTAATGTACCATATGCTTGAGAAAGATGGATATTCTGAATTGTTTGAGGTTCTTATTGAATTCGAATTCCATGTTCTTCTATAATTAATAATCACATATACATATTAATTTGGAAATACTTATCGCATCTCATAAACATAACTGTATTGTGCTTATATTATACAAATCTTGCAATCCATCACTCAAATGCATGATGAATGGTGAATTCTAATACAATGAATTGGGGGCAATATGACTTCTAAATCAGCACTACTGATTACTGAAGTAGTAGTAACCTTTTGTATATACCAATCAGACACCCAACAGATAATTAGGATAAAAATCCCCCAGGCCTAAGGAATCCACAACATTTACAACAGGCACATCTATGAATATGAATATGGTTATATAGCTAATTGTCGGATATCTAAAGTTTGGAATACGAGTCTATGGGGAATTTCTGTAAACACACTGAACCCACCCGTATCTCGAATCGAATACTAGATATCTAACTACTAGATAATGACCCTTTCTCGTGATATATTTAGCAGAGTAGCCATAACAATTTTCAAATGTTGAGCACCCAGTCTTTCTTCCTTTCATCTGGCATACAAAGAAACATCTTTCTCCATAGGGGATCATCATGAATATACCTTGTTGCCTTCACATATGATGCTCCATCTATTCCTTCTAGCGTGTTCAGCGCCTCCATACATCTCACAACATCCTGGACTTGCCCAGATTGGTACCCACAACCATCACCGCTATCGGCAACTGAATCCAAGGAAGGGGTAAAGCTCATCTTCTTACCTATCTTTTGCTTCTTTGGAGTATTAGATTTCTCTACCATTATATCTCTACACGGGATCTCTGGAGTTTGAAGTTTGTCACTTTTCCTGGCCCTAGAAGTATCTCCTCCATCTTCACTGGAATCCCCTCTAATGGATTGAATTTCAGGAGACCCAAATATCACACACAATTTATCATAATCTTTCAATCCTTTCTTTCTGAAGCTTTTTGCTCGACGGTACCTCTGTATTGAAAGAGCAATTAATTAAGTTCACCCTAATATACAGATTCTAGTCTCCTTCAAACCGTATGACATGAGCAGGTAATAGTTACACAAAAAAAAAAAGCAAAGCTTGAGCAGAAAATGCAAAATGTTATACTTTCATATAATTTGGTTTATTTTCAATGTTTTTTGTGTAACTAAAAGATCATCAGTGTGTTAGACCATATGACACAAGAATTTGGGATTCCCCAAACTTATGAAATGTATAAAAAACAACCTTCAGCGCGCTAAAATGTTGCAAAGAGATTCAAAGTCATACCGTGTACAGCTTTCTCCATACATCATCTGTTGCGAGAACTTCTCCAGTTATTGAGTCATACCTAATGTCTTTCTCCCTTAACAAATTACTAAAATCGCTCCATCGAGCCCTCAAGTTATGATATTTATTCTTCAACTGCAAATACGTGTACTCTTTCCCTGTTCTCTGTCTCAGAGCCTCTGATATACCTTTCCACGCTGCATTGGCAAAGGTAGTTGCTTGCATGTTTCCCTTTGCTATTTCTTCCGACATTAAATATACAAAATAAGATTCAAACTTTTCAGTCCAAAGAACTTCCATCCCATCAATTTTCAGTGTTTCATCGTCACCAGCGTCATAGTTTGAGTCTGCCATTTATCCCACTCACTTCCCTGAAATTCAGAAACATGTTATCAAAGACATTCTTATCAAATACTTTTGCAGCACTGCTTTAAACAAAAGGATGAGACTGAGGACAAGAGAAAACCTAGCTTCTGATCAGAACAATATACAGCGAGTCCCTCATATATGTCATTTAAAGGATCTTGTGAAATCACACACATAAAGTAACATATAGATTTAGAGTGTGATCTAACCTTCGCAGTTAGCATACAAACACAGTTCTGTCGTTCAGTAATATGTAAATTCCACACCGACAAACTGAAAGGAAAAAGAGAAGGAAATTTATCGTGTTCTCTCTTTCCCATAAGTACAAAAGCATTGTTGTAGCAATATGAAACATACTTGATGTTACGTTGCTGACAGAAGGCACTTGATTAGAAAATTATATCCGGCACAAAAGATGAGTAACAGGGAGGCACAAGAGGGAGAAGTCCGATTCATGTCCAAGTTAAACAGGTTTAACTCAAACCGGAATGAAATAAAATGTCTAAACCTATTGCTTCTCCCCTGCTCTTCAACTGACAAGGTTGCCACATCTATAGGCTAGCTTCTGAAGTAAGTGCAAAAACTTTTCACAATGATACTAAAACTGGCACCCTTTTCTGGCATAAAAGGAACTCACTGAGACATAGAGCACAGGAAAGCCTATCAACTACCACGGAGATGTGGCAATCATGATTCAGAGAGGAACCTCAGGTTGGACCTTGTTTCCCTCTTTAAGATAATTGCTACATTATCTGACACCACTGAGGACATAGTAATTTTTTCTACTTAAGAGTCTAAGACCATGGTACAAGGAAACGATTAGCGGCTAGAACAACATAACTTGAAAGATAAGAGTAAAGCTCACAAGTTACATGAACTGGAAATACGGAAACCTCGTATTCATGGATCGAGAAGCAAATTTTTACACATTTTCTCCAACATTAATAAGCGGCCGGGATATATCATATATGGCAACCATGCCAGCAGCCAGTAAACAAGCTTGAATCATACATAGTTATAGATATACTTGGACAATCCTATGCTTTCTTTTATTAACTCAAAACCCTTCCCCCCTGGCATCAAGATAGAGAACACTAACTCAACCTGGAAATCGAAGTGCTTTATAGACAGATTTTAGTGTGTATTAGTGGAATATTACAGAACTAAAGAATATTTCCAACAATTGAAGCTACCTCCGTTAATGCTTAACACTCCAAACACAGTTTTGCACCGTTGCAAGCCTTCACTCCGTTGGTATTTCAGTTCCATTGTAATCACTTACTGTCATTGAAATACTGAGGGGGTCAGCTACATAAAGGACTACAGAGGGTGTAATGTATGAGATTGCAATGAAAAGCATCTTAGGTCTTCAAGATTTCTTTTCTTTCTACTCTGCGTTAGAAAAGGCATATTCAGTCTTCATTCTAACAAATTGGAATCACAGTGATGAAGTAGATGTTAAGCTATAATCTTAAAAAAACATTCCAAGACTCTTGTATCACAGCGACGAAATGGATCTTATCACCCCCCTGGTTTATGACCCCCGTTACAATTCGCTGAACCAATTTCGAAAGAAGGCCGATATACACAGCTCAGTCTATACAAAAAGAAGGCCCAAATTCTGTATGTAACAACAAAATCTCATGTAAATTGTAATGGTGAAGAATACTACACATCCTTCAACAGGCATAAGAATTCTCTTACAATTGCATTTCTCAACTATACCCACTTCACAAATCAAATGCACAATGCAAATGATCAAATTAACTTCTCCTTCAATCTCAATTCTATATTTTTCCTCAGAATTTCAGCTTATCTCACAATCAAACTTCAAACAACCAAATTTTCCCTCAATATCTGATAAAAATTTGTTCTTTTTTACCATCAACATCCCAAAAGAATTCAGCAATCACTAATCAAAACATCCCAAAAGAATTAATTTCACTTGAAAGCTCTAAAAAACATGAACCTTAACTATGAAGTACTCCAACCGACATCAAATCAATTACAGAGTAAATTCTTGAGTCTAAACTTTCCACAAATCTTAAACAGTTATGGTAAAAAAAAACAATAATTTCAACCCCAAATTCATAACAATTAGTACATTTAATGAAAAAAAAAGGCACCATACTATATACAATACTTAATAAGAAAAATCCCAGATTTAACTGAATAATATACAAGAAGAATGAACCAAATTTCACCATTATAGATTAAATTAGAGAACTTTATAACAAATCTACCAAAAATATTACCTGGGATTCACTCAATTTTAGGACAGAAATGGAGGTCGGGAGCCTACTTTGTTAGGTGTAACCTGCAATTTTACCAACTACTACTATTTCCGTTAGATACACCTAAATGTAACACTGCGCTTTTATACCTTTAGAATTATTTTAAGAACTTACCAAAATTAATTCAACAAATAATTCGGTCTAATTGGGTTTTATTTTATGTAAGTTTAAGTTAATAAGAATTAGTAGATGGGCCTCGCTTAACTTGTCAGCTCATTTGACTGTCTACTCTTTGGGTTTATTGGTTTATAATCCTTTATGATAATTGATACGCCCAATTCCTCTAAAAACAAAGTAATAACTAATAAGCCCAACTTGTTTTATCTTTTGCATAACTTTGATTTTTTTTTTCTAGTCTCCAACCTCAATCGAGTTAGGATTCTTTTCATTTCATGTTGATTATGAAAAATAAGCCCTTTGGCTATGAAATAAAAAATTGGTTTCAAACTCGGTATTTTTCTCCTTCATACATTTTTAATCGTAGTCCCTCACTATTTAGAGGTGTTGGGTTGGAGGGTTTCGAGAAAGGAAAAGGGAGTGAGTTCCTCAGGTAACCCTTTGTGAATGTTTGATTAGTCTTTTTTTTAAAAAAAATTTACCCTTTTCTTTTCGGGATTACCCCATTTCCCTGGGATTGATTCCCCACCACCCCATTTCCCTTGGATTGATTCCCCACCACCCCGAAGGTTTGGGATTACCCCATATCCCTCTACCATACCACCACCATTATTATTATTATTATTATTATTAATTATTATTATTATTATTATTATTATTATTATTAATTATTATTATTATTATTATTTGTATTTATCATTATATTTATTTTTTAATCATACTAATATTTAAGATAGTATAAATAATAATAATAATAATAATAATAATAATAATAATAATAATAATAATAATAATTTTTCCATTCTCTTTGATGTTTCTAACTGACAACATTTACCTTGCGTGGGCGCAGCCCACAATAATATTATTATGGGACCAAAACCAATTATTTAAGATAGTGACCTTTTTTTTCCATATAATGAACCTTTTTAAAATCTTAAGCTACACTTCTACGCTTCTATCTCGCCATACTTATTTTTTTTTTTTTAATATAGTCACTTTCTTTTCTTTACATTAGTTTATCGTAATAAAAATTTCACTTTGTGACATAGTAACCCTTTGTTTTTTCACATAGTCGAAGCTTACAATCTATATTTACTCATCTTTATATCTATTTTTTTATATAGTAACTTTTTTTTCATAAAACATAAATTAATGTGGGCCACTGCGTCCATATAAGTTTTTACTTTAATCAAAGGAGACCCATTCCATCCCCCCTTGTAATCCTTTCTCATTCCTTTCCCTTTCCTCTTAACGAACCAAACGCCCAAGCTTATATTGATACATGCGTATTTTGTAACTAGTATACATTTAAAAATCGCTCATGACCTTTGTTAGTTTTTTACATTAGCGAATTAATATATCTAAATTCATCTAATTATTAATCTTTCACATTTTAAGTGTAATTATAACTATAGTACGTATGAAATATATAATAGAATAACAAGTTTTGAAATTAACGCGCGTCGCGAGTACATATAAGGCTAATATTTAATAGTTAAACTGCTCTCGGAAAATCACCATTGAGTCTTAATTGTTTTCTTGATTTAGCGAGCAAATCTGATCAGATTTGCGTTTCTTGTTGATTAGTTTCCGAATACGGTTTGTATTGAAAAGGGAAATATCTTCTTCGTGGAAACGTTTTTACTATGGACTTGTATTCAACTGACCATTGCATTCTCACCCAATTCATTTTAATTCCCTAAAATTGCAATTTAGTACCTGTCTACAGAATTTTTAGATCCGGGTCCTCCTAGTTACCAGTATTTAGTTACTAAAGTCCAAAGCTATATTATATATAAATGAAATATAAAATGAAAAAAAAACAAGCCCGGTCTATCAAAGAAGCATATCAAAAGTGTATATATAAGAATCAAAGTTGGCATAAATTGTTCGAGCACCTTTCTTCCATCCTTCGCGAGGGTTCGATTATTTTCCTTATATAAAGTGGGATTTCCAATTTCACAATTTCAAGAGGGATATTCAATGCTTATCACTATTAAAAAAAACAAAAGTGTACGTATAATGTAGGAATGTATATGAGGTAACTAGCCTAAATGCCTAATGCCTTATCATGACCATGATCAATCGGCAAATAAATGATTGATGGATATTGTTATCTCTCTTACCTAGTTAAGTATTCCCTTTGTTTGGATTTGACAATCATGTGAACGATATTACTAACTAAATCAAAAGGTGTTTCAAAAATTTAATGACCATTTTTTTCTAGCATAAGTATGATTTATGAATGTATTTCCTCAAATCACTTCATATATATCAAATGAATGATAGATATTGTAGGCACAATTAATAATGTAATATTTATAGATATTGTAGGCGAATTAATAATGTAATATTTATATATATAGATATTTTGAGACAAATTAGACAATCGGCTAACTTTTAGGTTCATGCAAAAATAATATATCTTCGTAGTAACCAAAAAGTTTGAGTGATATATATGTATTTTGAACCCTAATAATAAATACGACGACCACTTCTTATATAAACGACGTGTCATGAAAAATAACCTATAAAATAGTATTTATGCATGTGTATACATAAAC
>CANSZD010001836.1:107500-137500 GCA_947648045.1 Beta corolliflora | reverse complement strand
GATTTTTGTCGTTCTGCTCCAGCTTTGTTGGTATTCTTCTATTTATGTTTCAATTGATGGTTTCAGCTTTGTATTATAGTTTTTTTTTTCAGCTTTGCTAATGTATTACAATTGTCGTTCTGCTCCAGTGTTGTTGCTGTTGTTATAATTGTTCTGCTACTGTTGTTAAAATTGTTCTGCTGCTGTTGTTATATTGTTACAAAACTTCCTGCATAGGCCGTGCTCGAGGTACTTTGCATTTGGATCCTATGATTAGTCGTTCACCCATCATTGACGCTCCTTCATTTTTCCTTAGTCCTACTATAAATTGTGTTGAAGCATTAGTTAGTGACCATACTTGATTTAGTTTGTTATGTGATATATAATTTATGGATGTTTACTTATGTGTTGTTGTTGGTGGGGTGCAATGATAATTCTAGGAGGTTTATTTTGTTTCAGAAATGGACCGTTATAACCAAATATCAAGGAGGAAGAAGAAATGTCAACAAATTTAGTTGGTAGTGTCACTAATTTGTGTTGCGTATATGATGTATTTTATGTGGTACACGATGAGCATAACAGTTGTTAGGAGTCTTGATTTGACGGGGAGGAAAAAGTCTAGAAGAAAAATGCGTATGGAGATTTTGAGAAGGCTAATTCGAGAGAATGATGTATCTTGTAAAAATGAACTTCGAGTGACTAGACATACTTTTAATGTGCTTTGTGAGATGCTTAGAGATATAGGAGGACTTAGTGGGACTCGAAACATGTCACTTGAGGAGATAGTAGGTATGTTTATGTATATATTGGCTCACCATAAGAAAAATACGTCTATTGGACACTTTTTCATTAGAAGTGGAGAAAAGGTGAGTAGACAGTTTCACCTTTGTATTACGGTTGTCCTAAAGTTACATGAGCACTTACTTACCAAGCCTACACCAATAGCCGAAGATTGTGAAGATGATAGATGGAAACCTTTCAAGGTATTTCACCTAAATCCTTTCATGCATGTCCATTGAATAGTATTAGTAGTCGAATTGTTTTGAGTTCAAATGATTCAAAGTTTTATACTTGTGTTGTAGAATTGTTTAGGTGCATTAGATGGCACCTACATTAACGTGAGGGTGCCGACAAAAGATAGAGCAAGGTACCGAACAAGGAAAGGCACCATAGCCATGAACGTATTAGGGGTTTGCACGCCTAATCTAGAGTTTGTCTATGTGCTACCTGGGTGGGAAGGTTCTGCACATGATTGTCATGTGCAACGGAATGCTATTTCGAGGCCAAAGGGGTTAAGGGTTCCTCGAGGTAACTTAACATATTATTCTATATCTAAAAAGTTTCTAAATATAGGAAACATGTAGTAATTTTATTTAAAATATAGGTAAATATTACTTGACTGATGTTGGATACACTAACTGCGATGGGTTTTTAGCTCCGTTTAGGGGACAAAGATATCATCTCAAAGAATGGACCGATAACCCACCACGAAGTGCCGAAGAGTATTTCAAGATGAAACACGCTAGGACTAGAAACGTGATTGAGAGGTGCTTTGGTTTGCTAAAAGGGAGGTGGTCTATATTGAGAAGTCCATCATTCTTTCCTATCCGCACTCAAGGCCGCATTGTCATGGCATGTTGTTTACTCCACAATCTCATTAGGAGAATTATGCCTACAGATGACATAGCTTATGATTCCGATGAAGAATCTGAAGACGATGATTCGGATGATGATTCGAATGACGAAATGGAGTTCATTTCAACTCTTGAAACCTCGGATGCTTGGACTAACTTTAGAAATACTCTTGCTCAAGATATGTTTAATAGTTGGAGAGCTAGAATTCGGCAATGAACTTGGACTTATTAATATTTTTATTTTTCAGTTGTGTTGTTGAATGTCTATGATCTTTTTTAGTCTTCTAGGTACCCATGATATTTAGGTTGTAGCAACTATTGGATATAAATTAAGTTATTATAACTTTTGGCAAATATCATCTCAATGCTTATTGTTCTGCTATTTTTACTATTTTTTACTAGTTGGTGTTGCATTGTATCTAATGCTTTTGACATAGTGCCCTTTATCTATAATGCACTTATATATCAGCAAATTATGCTTCAGAGGATCTTTATGATGTTTGATCACAATAGACTAAAATGTCCAGAATCTACAATGGTTGCTTGCTATGTGGTTTCATTTTCTGGTCTTATAATACTTTTTTCTGGTTTTTTTAATGGATATCAATTACTGGACATAGCATAGTATGTGAATGTGGATACTCAGACATGGGAATGAAAAATGGACACATAAGTCCAGTATGGAAGCCTGCATAGAAATTCAGTATTGAAGTCTAGTATGGAAGTCTGCATAGTATGGTTAGAATCTTGTTGTCTGTCTCTAGATGAGTATGTAGATGGAAGAAGATTTAGAATTCTCCTGTTTAATAACATTGCTCTACTGTTGTTGTTAAAATTGTTGTGTTGCTAGTTTTGCTAATTTGCACAGCTATAATATATAATACTTCATAGGATGGAAGGGGATACAACAAGTCAAGTAAGTTAGGAGGGAGGTAGCCATGGAAGGGGAAAAAACAAGCGTTATTGGACTCCAAAAGAGGATGAGGTGCTGATAAAGGCCTTGCACGAGTTGGCTACCGACCCCAAATAGAAGAGTGAAAATGGGTTTAAAAGCGGTTACATGAACAAGTTGGAGGAAATGCTTCATTCTAAGATGCCTTCTTGTGGTTTGAGAGCAGGACCTCATATTGAGTCAAGGCTAAAACATTGGTTGAGATGTTAACCATTACTGGATTTGCATGGGATGATGATAGAAAGATGCTCCAAACAGATAAAATAGTTTTTGATACTTGAACTAAGGTAAATACCACTCTCTCACTTCCTGATATTTGCTAGTTTCCGGTGTTCTAAGTGTTCAATTTCGTTGAATATTTCTGTTTTTGTTTAAATTTGTTGATGAAATGATGACGGATAATTAACTTAGAGTATGATTATTGATTATGAACGTATATTTTCTGGTAGAATTGTTGAGTTTGTGAATGATTCGATATTTATTGCTTAAAGGAAACTATAAACTGCAATGCGACTTAGTTTATATTTGATCTTACTTTTATACTACAAACTGCAAGCCGAAACAGTTTTTTCTCTCTCCATATTCTGATATCTTGTTGTCATTATTGAGAATTGTATCATTTATGTGTGACATTGGGAAGTTGCGGCAATTTTTCCATATTCTAATAAGCTTACTGAGTTACTGGAAGGTGAATGGATGTTAAAAGTTGTAGTTTATGTGATAGTGGTGAACAATTTTTCCTTGAGATAAAAAGAAGTAGCAGATTCGTCAGGTAGCTGCCCTTTCAATACAAAAACATGCTTGCTAATTAGTTGATGATATTATGAAGAAATTGGTTATTGTACCCCATGACATGTAAATAAGAAATTCAGTAGAAGAACTGACCACCACTCAAGAAATACCTTCTCATTTGAAAGGTTCATCGCACCAGGCAAAGATACACCGTCTTCATTAGGAACCAAAAACTTGGTTACCTGAGATGTACTTTGTATCAACTGTAAATCCATGTTGTAGACTGCATTTATTTTCCAGTGAATCTGCCTTGTCATGAAGAGGACTAAACATTACTTTCCATGCTGTAGACTCACAAGAAAGCCAAAGGGCTTTATGGGGTGCCATTTCCACACTTTGAGACACTTGCTGAAATTTATGGGAAAGATCGAGCTACTGGAGATGTGGCGGAGTCATATGTTGGAGCAATCAAAAAAATGGAAGCAGAGACAACTAGTGAGAGAGTGACACTTGATAGTGATGATGACGATGACGATGATGCTGATTCCACCATATTAAAGGGGAAAAAACCAGCTATTGAGACAACTATTGAGGGTCTTGAACCTCCCATGAAGAAAGCAAAGGTGCTGAAGAATCCCAAGGGAAAGACAAAGATACCGAAGGAGAGAAAAAAGGATAAAACGGAGAACTTGTCTGCTGCTCTTCTTAATGTTTCGAGGAATTTTGGAAAAATATTTAGTGATATGAGCTCAAATCTAGCTACAATGGCGTATGCTTGGTCAAAAGCCGAAGAAAGGGAGCAACTCAAGGATGATAAGAGCAACAATGTCTTAGAGGAGGTGATGAAGTTAGAAGGTTTATCTCCTTCCGAGGCTCTTCAAGCTGCTACCATTTTGATTGGAGAAGAACCAAAGCTTCGGATCTTCCTTCAAGTTCCTCCTAGTATGAAGAAGCAATATGTGTTGGATCTTCTTAAGAAGTAGTCTTCCTTGTATGCTTTTGATCAATTTGGTTGTTACTGTCTAGTTTTCAAACTTTTGTCATGTTTATCTTATAAATATATGCACACTTTTTGGATATAATTATCGGAAGAAGTTGCTAGTTGATGAAATAGAACTTGGTTTTCATTATGTAAGAAGTATAATTGAAGTTGTCTTATTTGTTTGGAAGTGAATATCTATGTTGCTACATTGTTTTCATATAAAATTTTAGACATTAAAATAACATTTTTTTTAGAATTTTTTAAAATTTAATATAATATTTATAACAAATTTAGTGTAACTTTTTTGAATTTTTTTATAAAATTTTGATTTTTTTTTATAAAATTTTGAATTTTTTAGAAAATTTCAAAATTTAATGTATTTTCTAACAATTTATATAAAAAAAAATTATTTTCATGTCGATGATACAAATAAGAGTAATATTATAAAAAACTGATTCTACTAATAAGTTGAACCAAACAAAAAGTAAGGGAGTCATTAGGACAATGATTCCATTCCTACATCAAAACAAACAAGTGTTCAAGGAAACACATTCTATTTCCATTCCATCCTTTCATTCCATTCCATTGCCTTTCCATTCCTTAGTTTGAACCAAACGACCCCTAAGGGGAAACAGGTGAAGCTAAAAATACTTAAACCTAATTACTCCTAACACGACTCTTACTTAAACTTTATTAACCCTAATATAACTCTTAACTTGAAAAAAGACTCTTTACACAAAGGTTTTGTGAAGATATCAGCAATCTGATCTTCACATTTACAAAACAACAATTCAACCAAGCCTTTCTCAACATTATCCCTAAGGAAATGGTGCCTCATCTCAATGTGCTTAGTTTTAGAGTGCTGAACAGGATTTTTTGAAATGTTAATGGCACTGGTGTTATCACACATGATAGGAACATTTTCATAAGCAACATCAAAATCTTTCAGTTGGTTCCTTATCCACAATAACTGGGAACATATTCTGTCGTGGATAAGGCCACTGAATTCCGCTTTTTAGAGCCCTATGAAATCAAACATGAACCTAAAAAATGAGACATACCTTATGTACTTTTCCTGTCAACAAGGAAACCAACATAATTTGCATTTATGTGCCCTACCAAATCAATTGATGTGCCTTAATTTGGGGTACCACAAGCACAAATCATCAGTTCCCACCAAATACCTAAGTATTCTTCTAACAACCTTTAGATGAGACTTCTTAGTGCTTTGAAATCTGGCACACAATCCTAAAGAGAGTACAATAACAGGTCTACTTGTTGTTAGGTACAAGAGGGAACTAATCATCCCTCCGTACAACGAAGCTTCCTCATCATTTTCTTTTAGATTAGCATCTAATTTTGCAGATGTGGGAACCGGAGTGTCGTAAGCTTTGTTGCTCTCCATTTCATACTTCTTTAGAAGTTCCCTAAGATACTTCTGTTGGTGGATCATGATCCCATCATCTGCTTGCCTAATCTGTAGACCAAGGAAGAAACCAAGTTCTCCCGTCATGCTCATTTCTAACTCACTCTGCATAAGAATAGCAAACTCATCACATAAATCCTGATTAGTAGCTAGCTCCAAATACAATATCATCAACATAAATTTGAACTACCAACAAATGTTTCCCCTGTTTTGATAAACAAAGTTTTGTCAACTGTTCCCCTCTTATATTCGTTTTCCTTCAAGAACTTTGACAGTCTCTTATACCAAGCTATTAGAGCTTGATTAAGATCGTACAAAGCCTTATTATGTTTATACACATAATGGGGAAACAACTGATCAGTAAAACCAGGTGGTTGCTCAACATATACCTCTTCCTCCTAATAATTGTTAAGAAAAGTTGTCTTCACGTCCATCTGAAACAATTTCATATTCATCTCAGCAGCAAAAGCAATTAGTATTCTAATATTCTCTAATCTAGCACATGTGCAAATGTTTCATCATAGCTAATGCCTTCTTGCTGATTGTAACCTTGCACCACAAACCTTGCTTTATTTCGGACTATTTTGACAATGGTCATCCAATTTGTTTCTAAATATCAATCTGGTACCAACGACTGACCTATCTAGTGGTCTTGGCTCAAGATGCCACACTTGGTTTTTTTCAAATTGATTCAATTCATCTTGCGCCAAAATCCAATCTAGATCGTTCAAATTAAAGCCATCTTATAATGTGCTCGTACTATGCTTGACAAAAATGAAAAGAAAGGACAAAAGTTTTCATAAACAACTCTTCTTGTTTGAATTCCCTTATTAATATCACTTATGATTTGATTAGAGGGATGAGAAGATTGATATCTAGAACTTTTTGAAACTAATACATTTTGTGCTCTTGACTCAATATGACTGGAAACAGCTTGCACCCTAGTAGCATCCAATTTAAATCTCTCAGTTGTGCTAGGCTGCAAAGTGAATCCTTGCTCATTACTGACTTGTTCCTCGATCATTAGGATTACCACCGTCTCAGTGGTTCCCTTGAGGCATTTACTTGTCTCTCTCCTTGGGGACCATCAGCTTCTGTTTCCCCTGAGATAAATTCTCATGATTTTCTTCTCGTTCTAGATCAGATCCTACACCATCACCATTTGGTGGATCAGTAAGTGGACTTGTTTCCTCTTCTAAGATCCTGCTAGGAACCAGCTAGCTATTCTCCAGTAAACTCGAGCATTCTGATGGTATCTACTTGCTCCACCTGTGCAATCTCAGAACACATGTTAAATTCATCAAAGATCACATGGACACTCTCCTCAACACATAACGTCCTCATATTGAACACCCTATATGCTTTACTTTGAGAGGAATATCCAAGAAAGACTGCCTCATCACCCCTAGGGTCGAACTTATCAAGCTGGTTCTTCCCATTATTATGCACAAAACACTTGCACCCACAGATACGAAAGTGTGCAATATTGGGCTTTCTACCCTTTAGGAGTTCATATGGGGTCTTATTCAATTTTGGTCTAATGAGAGTATGATTTAAAATATATTATGCAATGTTCACAACTTCTCCCCAAAAACTCCTAGGCAGACCACTTCTAATAAGGATCGTCCTCGCCATCTCCTCTAAAGTTCTATTCTTTTTTTCAACTATACCATTGTAGACACAAAATCGTGTCTCCACATTGAGTACCCAATGATGAAACATACCGTCGTCCTAATTGGTCCGGTCCAAAGGAAGAGCAATCGAACAAGCTAAGCCCAAAAGCATTTCGAAAATATAAAGTCTCTTTATTGGTTTAAAACAATCCGATCCCAATTTTAAAGCCCAATTAATTATTCATGATAATTAATTGCATATTTAATATTTTAATATTAATTATTCTTGATAATTAATTTTTAAAGGATATTTAAAAAATCAAATTTTTATTCGAATTTCAAAGGATAGATTTTATCATAGGATAAAAAAGAATCTTAAAACAATAAAAAAATCGGCCAGAAAGAAAGTGCATGTGGCGCAAAGCTGTGTGTATGGCGCACAAATTTATTTTATCCTTTCTATTCGTTTTCGGGTATTGGGGTGAGCCTTGAGAGGGGGAGAATCGGGGCGAGAGAGAATAGAAGTTAGGGTTGTGGGTACATGTTTGGGAAAATTTTCAAGTTAAGTGAGATGGATTTTAGCCGGAGAAAGCGTCTTCACGGTAGAATCCGTGGTTCGACATGGGAGGAGAGACAGAGAGAGGGAGACATGGGAGCTAAGCTAACGCGGGTACAAGGGGGTGGGAAGGGAGGGAGTTTATTTTGGAAAAATGGAGTATTGAGGTCCAACGGTTGTGGTTAGCCCAAAAACCGCAGCCCTTAAGTTAAGAGTTGCGATGTTTGCATTCGCGACCCTTTTTAAGCAGTACTTGAGCTTTTTTCCTCTATTGATGACAGACTCAATCTAAACTGGACTTAGGCGCTTCAACTTCAACCATTTTCCCCCTTTTGCCATCATTAAAAAGTACGCAAAGGTAGAATAATTGCAAATAAGTTGTTGTTGTCATCCAGAAACAGTAGCATCAACTACCATTCAAGTAATCATGCTGCAAGAAATCAAGTTAGGCATGCAACTCACAATCCATAAACCAAAGTGCAAATATCTAAATACAAACCAACAAGAGTCAAACTATAACCCAAATTACATACAAATTATTTTGCAATAAGGGAGGGAAATGCAAAAACTGTTAAAAGAATGGGGAGGGGGAAACAATTGGAAGGTGCAATCACTCCTCATCATCTTCATCATCCTCTCCACCCCCTTCTTCATCACAAGCGGCATCATCACCATATTCTTCTTTGTTGAAGGAGGACTGTGAGGAACTATCACATTCTTTTTATTCCTCATCATCATTTGTTTCCTCTTCCATAGGATCAGCGGTAAGATAGGATCAACTAGAGCCATACCGACAATAGGAAGTTGAGCTTTTACCTCTGAAAGGGAGACAACACACAACTCAGTCTCGACCAACTTCTTCTTAAGTTTGGTGACCTTAGACTTGTAGGATTTAGACATACCCTCAATCAACTTAAACATCTTATCCAAAGTCTTCTCCTGGTTGTCCAACCTTTCAATTACAACATCATCAGTACTAGTTCCCCTTGTCTTTCTCTTCTTCTTCTCAGGTTTCTTACTCTCAGCTGGTTCCAGAAACTCCTTGAACCTCAAATGTTCTGAGGACACATCCAACCCCTTTTGCCCCAAAATTTTCTTTGTAAAAACTTAAACATACACTGTTTTCCATTAAGAGGCATCTTCTGTTTCTGAAGCATGAGGGTAATGATTGATCCATAAGCCAAGGTATGATGAGAGGAGGAGAAACAGTGGTATGATCAATGAGGAGAGCAAGGAGATTGATCTTGATCTTTTTAAGTATAAGATATATCAAGACCATCTTGACAATTCGAACTGTTCCCCTCCCCAAAGCCTTGGGAATTAGAACTTTGTTGCATATGGAGCGTAGGACCAGCATAATAGGTTCACGGAGATTGGCGGATTGATAACTAGTTTTCTTAGTATAGGGAACAACAAACAAGAACTTGTAAATTTCATCAGCTGTTATCCTTACAATAATAGGCCAACAATCCCCAGCTTATTTAACAAACCCATCCCTAGGAACATTTAACTGGGAAGCCAAAGAAGAAAAGGATATAGAAACATCACTTCGAAACACAGTAGAAGCCAAAGACATACCAAGCAAATGCTTTAACTTCACATAAAACTTCCTAACAGCATCAACAAACACATTCTTAACCCCCGTAAACATTAGCATCCAACCTTGAAATTCTACCAACTGCATAACCTCCGACATAGCAGCATATCAAAATATCTATCCTCAAAAGTAAAACTAGGCAACACACTTCTTTCAACTAAAGGAGTAGAACTAGTGGAAAGAGGAGTTTCTACAGATTTACCATTAGATGCGTGAGGAAGTCTGGTTGGTGCCCCTTTTCTCTTGGTTCCCCTAGCAGAACCAGCAGACTGCTCCTCTGAGATCTCTTCTGGTTCCTTTTCACAGCAAACCTGGTAACCTTTTTTCCCCTTGCACGAGTAGAGGAAGTGGGAGAACCTTCTTTGTGACCAGTAACAACCACATCTTCTTCCTCCTTTTGTTCCTTCTCAATTGCAACCTCCATAGACATATCTTCCAACATTTTCTCAATGGAACCAGCTGCAGAGTCTTTCTCATGTTCCTCCTTAGTTGCAGCATCACCCTTATCAGTAGGGAAAGGGTTGTGGGAAACAGCATATGCGGTTTGATTTTCAGTGGAGGAGGTAGTTGGAGGTTTAGTGTCTGATGGAGTGGGGTTAGGTTCTTGTGAAGGTGGTTTTGTGAGAGATGAAGTGACAAAAGTGGGTGGTTGAAGTGGTAGTGGCTGATTTTGTGGTGGAGGATGTTGATTTTGAGGAGTTGTGGTTGTTTAGGTTTGAGTGATGGGGGTGGGATTTTCGAAAAAGGTGGAGGAAGGCGATTTTACGGTTTCAACTCCGTGGTTTGGTTTCGTCGGAGAAGGAGGCAGTTGGGAAAAACCCTTAGTTTTCCCCCCATTCTTTCTTGAACTAGCAGTTCCTTTCTTCCCCATATCTGACCTTCTTTTCACCGTTAAACTTCGAAAAATTTGCCTTAGAGAGAGACAGAGAGAGAGAGAATCTTTACGACTTAAAGTGATTCCACAAGGAGGGATATATATATATATATATATATATATATATATATATATATATAAAGGAAGGAAATCAGTTGAGATTTTATAGAATATATATTTGAAAATTTAAAAGTAATCATAACTTCCCCTAATTACCTCAACTGCCGAAATTAAAGCCATGTACATGATGTGGACATAGGGCCTGCATTTGCTAAGAAGAATAACTGTAACAAAATATCTTAACTTGCAAATGTTAAAAATATTCGCTTAATTTTTGGAAAGAATAAATTTTCCATATTCATATTTGTACAAGACTGCTTTTCTCCTCAGCTATTCCATACAAGAGACACATACATGCACCTGGTTCAGGTAACTTAGCATGATTTAACCTTTATTCAAGCAAATATACTCTCTAATCTTTGTGGGATCTAGAAAGCATCTACATGATAACCTGAACGATTAAGGCAACATATATGTATAAAATTCCACACCAAAGAGTACAAGTCTAACCATTAAGGGGAAACAGGTGAAGCTAAAAATACCTAAACCTAATTACTCCTAACACGACTCTTACTTAAACTTTATTAACCCTAATAAGACTCTTAACTTGCAAAAAGACTCTTTACACAGAGGTTTTGTGAAGATATCAGCAATCTGATCTACACATTTACAAAACAACAATTCAACCAAGCCTTTCTCAACATTATCCCTAAGGAAATGGTGCCTCGTCTCAATGTGCTTAGTTTTAGAGTGCTGAATAGGATTTTTTGAAATGTTAATTGCACTGGTGTTATCACACATGATAGGAACATTTTCATAAGCAACATCAAAATCTTTCAGTTGGTTCCTTATCCACAATAACTGGGAACATATTCTGTCGTAGATAAGGCCACTGAATTCCGCTTTTAGAGCCCTATGAAATCACACATGAACCAAAAAATATGAGCCATACCTTATGTACTTTTCCCCCATCAACAAGGAAACCAAAGCATAATTTGCATTTTTTTGCCCTGCCAGCTCAATTGATGTGCCTTAATTTTGGGAACCACAAGCACAAATCATCTGTTCCCACCAAATGCCTAAGTATTCTTCTAACAGCCTTTAGATGAGACTTCTTAGTGCTTTGAAATCTGGCACACAATCCTAAAGAGAGTACAATACCAGGTCTACTTGTTGTTAGGTACAAGAGGGAACCAATTATCCCTCCGTACAACGAAGCTTCCACATCATTTTCTTTTAGATTAGCATCTAATTTTGCAGATGTGGGAACCGGAGTGTCGTAAGCTTTGTTGTTCTTCATTACATACTTATTTAGAAGTTCCCTAAGATACTTTTGCTGGTGGATCATGATCCCATCATCTGTTTGCCTAATCTTTAGACCAAGGAAGAAGCCAAGTTCTCCCATCATGCTCATTTCTAACTCACTCTGCATAAGATTAGCAAACTCATCACATAAATCCTGATTAGTAGCTCCAAATACAATATCATCAACATAAATTTGAACTAACAATAAATGTTTCCCCTGTTTTGATAAACAAAGTTTTGTCAACTGTTCCCCTCTTATATTCGTTTTCCTTCAAGAACTTTGACAGTCTCTTATACCAAGCTATTAAAGCTTGATTAAAACCGTACAAAGCCTTATTATGTTTATTCACATAATGGGGAAACAACTGATCAGCAAAACCAGGTGGTTGCTCAACATATACCTCTTCCTCCTAATAATTGTTAAGAAAAGTTGTCTTCACGTCCATCTGAAACAATTTCATATTCATCTCAGCAGAAAAAGCAATTAGTATTCTAATATTCTCTAATTTAGCACATGTGCAAAAGTTTCATCATATTTAATGCCTTCTTGCTAATTGTAACCTTACACCACAAGCCTTGCTTTATTTCGGACTATTTTACATAGGTCATCCAATTTCTTTCTAAATATCAATCTGGTACCAACGACTGACCTATCCAGTGGTCTTGGCTCAAGATGCCACACCTGGTTTCTTTCAAATTGATTCAATTCATCCTGCGCCAAAATCCAATCTAGATTGTTCAAATTAAAGCCATCTTATAGTGAGCTCGTACTATGCTAGACAAAAATGAAAAGAAAGGACAAAAGTTTTCATAAACAACTCTTCTTGTTTGAATTCCCTTATTAATATCACTTATGATTTGATCAGAGGGATGAGAAGATTGATATCTAAAACTTTTTGAAACTAATACATTTTGTGCTCTTGACTCAATATGACCGGAAACAACTTGCACCCTAGTAGCATCCAATTTGAATCTCTCAGTTGTGCTAGGTTGCAAAGTGGATCCTTGCTCATTATTGACTTGTTCCTCGATCATTAGGATTACCACCGTCTCAGTGGTTCCCTTGAGGCATTTACTTGTCTCTCTCCTTGGGGACCATCAGCTTCTGTTTCCCCTGAGATAAATTCTCATGATTTTCTTCTCGTTCTAGATTAGATCCTACACCATCAATATTTGGTGGATCAGTAAATGGACTTGTTTCCTCTTCTAGATCCTGATAGGAACCAGCTACTTATAATCCAGTAACCTCGAGCATTCCGATGGTATCTACTTGCTTCACCTGTGCAATCTCAGAACACATGATAAATTCATCATAGATCATATGGACACTCTCCTCAACAGATAACGTCCTCATATTGAACACCCTATATGCTTTACTTTGAGAAGAATATCCAAGAAAGACTGCCTCATTACCCCTAGGGTCGAACTTATCAAGCTGGTTCTTCCCATTATTATGCACAAAACACTTGCACCCAAAGATACGATAGTGTGCAATATTGGGCTTTCTACCCTTTAGGAGTTCATATGGGGTCTTATTCAATTTTGGTCTAATGAGAGTATGATTTAAAATATATTATGCAATGTTCACAACTTCTCCCCAATAACTCCCATGAAGAAAGCAATGGTAAGGGATACATTAGGATAATGATTCAAATCCTACATCAAAACAAACAAGTGATCAAGGTAACACATTTTATTTCCATTCCATCCTTTCATTCCATTCTATTCCCTTTCCATTCCTTAGTTTGAACCAAACGACCCCTAAGGGGAAACAGGTGAAGCTAAAAATACCTAAACCTAATTACTCCTAACACGACTCTTACTTAAACTTTATTAACCCTAATAAGACTCTAAACTTACAAAAAGACTCTTTACACAAAGGTTTTGTGAAGATATCAACAATTTGATCTTCACATTTCCAAAACAACAATTGAACCAAGCCTTTCTCAACATTATCCCTAAGGAAATGGTGCCTCATCTCAATGTGCTTAGTTTTAGAGTGTCGAACGTGTTTTTTGAAATGTTCATGGCACCGTGTTATCACACATGATTGGAAGATTTTCATAAGCAACATCAAAATCTTTCTGCTGGTTCCTTATCCACAATAACTGGGAACATATTCTGTCGTGGATAAGGCCACTGAATTCCGCTTTTTAGAGCCCCATGAAATCAAACATGAATCTAAAAAGTGAGCCATACCTTATATACTTTTACTGTCAATAAGGAAACCAGCATAATTTGCATCTATGTGCCCTACCATCTCAATTGATGTGCCTTAATTTGGGGTACCACAAGCACAAATCATCTGTTCCCACCAAATACCTAAGTATTCTTCTAACAGCCTTTAGATGAGACTTCTTAGTGCTTTGAAATCTGGCACACAATCCTACAGAGAGTACAATACCAGGTCTGTTTGTTGTTAGATACAAGAGGGAACCAACTATCCTTCTGTACAACGAAGCTTCCACATTATTTTCAATTAGATTAGCATCTAATTTTGAAGATGTGGGAACCGGAGTGTCGTAAGCTATGTTGTTCTCCATTCCATACTTCTTTAGAAGTTCCCTCAGATACTTCTGCTGGTGAATCATGATCCCATCAACTGTTTGCCTAATCTGCAGACCAAGGAAGAAACCAAGTTCTGCCGTCATGCTCATTTCTAACTCACTTTGCATAAGATTAGCAAACTCATCACATAAATCCTGATTAGTAGCTCCAAATACAATATCATCAACATAAATTTGAACTACCAACAAATGTTTCCCCTGTTTTGATAAACAAAGTTTTGTCAACTGTTCCTCTCTTATATTCGTTTTCCATCAAGAACTTTGACAGTTTCTTATACAAAGCTCTTAGAGCTTGCTTAAGACCGTACAAAGCCTTATTAAGTTTATACACATAATGGGGAAACAACTGATTAGCAAAACCAGGTGGTTGCTCAACATATACCTCTTCCCCCAAATAATTGTTAAGAAAAGTTGTCTTCACGTCCATTTGAAACAATTTCATATTCATCTCAGCAGCAAAAGCAATTAGTATTCTAATATTCTCTAATCTAGCACATGTGTAAAAGTTTCATCATATTTAATGCCTTCTTACTGATTGTAACCTTACACCACAAGCCTTGCTTTATTTCGGACTATTTTACATAGGTCATCCAATTTATTTCTAAATATCATTCTGGTACCAACGACTGACCTATCCAGTGGTCTTGGCTCAAGATGCCACACCTGGTTTCTTTTAAATTGATTCAATTCATCTTTTGCCAAAATCCAATCAAGATCGTTCAAATTAAAGCCATCTTATAGTTAGCTGGTACTATGCTAGACAAAAATGAAAAGAAAGGACAAAAGTTTATTAAACAGCTCTTCTTGTTTGAATTCCCTAATTAATATCACTTATGATTTGATCAGAGGGATGAGAAGATTGATATCTAAAACTTTTTGAAACTAATACATTTTATGCTCTTGACTCAATATGATTGGAAACAGCTTGCACCCTAGTAGCATCCAATTTGAATCTCTCAGTTGTGCTAGGTTGCAAAGTGGATCCTTGCTCATTACTGACTTGTTCCTCGATCATTAGGATTACCACCATCTCAGTGGTTCCCCTGAGGCATTTACTTGTCTCTCTCCTTGGGGACCATCAGCTTCTGGTTCCCCCTGAGATAAATTCTCATGATTCTCTTCTCGTTCGAGATTAGATCCTACACCATCAACATTTGGTGGATCAGTAAGTGGACTTGTTTCCTCTTCTAGATCCTGATAGGAACCATCTAGCTATTCTCTAGTAAACTCGAGCATTCCAATGGTATCTCCTTGCTCCACCTATGCAATCTTAGAACACATGTTAAATTCATCAAAGATCACATGGAGACTCTCCTCAACACATAAGGTCCACATATTAAACACCCTATATGCTTTACTTTGAGAAGAATATCCAAGAAAGACTGCCTCATCACCCCTAGGGTCGAACTTATCAAGTTGGTTCTTCCCATTATTATGCACAAAACACTTGCACCCAAAGATACGAAAGTGTGCAATATTGGGCTTTCTACCCTTTAGGAGTTCATATGGGGTCTTATTCAATTTTGGTCTAATGAGAGTATGATTTAGAATATAGTATGCAATGTTCACAAGTTCTCCCCAAAAACTCTTAGGCAGACCACTTCTAATAAGGATCGTCCTCGCCATCTCCTCTAAAGTTCTATTCTTTTTTTAACTATACCATTGTAGATACAAAATCGTGTCTCCACATTGAGTACCCAATGATGAAACATACAGTCGTCCTAATTGGTCTGGTCCAAAGGAAGAGCAATCGAACAAGCTAAGCCCAAAAGCATTTCGAAAATATAAAGTCTCTTTACACTAGTGGAAAAAAGTTCAACCGCTGCGGTCAAAATCGGGCTTACCGCTCCGGTTTTGGGACGCATCGGTTGGACTCGCAGCAGTCCCTAATATTAACTGATCCGGTTCTAAACCGGGTCAGTTAATCCTTTACCGCTGCGGTTTTGGGTCCAAAACCGTGGCAATTAAGCAAGTTAACTGCTGCGGTTTTGACCCAAAACCGCAGTGGTTGACCACCCCAAAAACCAATTAATTTTTTTTTTTCATTTTTTCATTATTAATCGACATAAAATCAATAGTATATATTAATACTCATTTTATTAAGCATATTATGCTTAATTGAAGCATAAGCATAAATAATTAGATATATTAAAATATTATGTTGTGTTTTACAGGGTATTGATACATATACACAAAAGAAGAACTTTGAACTGTTACACAAAAATATTATATGTATAGCTGTGGCAAAACCTCCCAATCCGGCATTCATATCCATAATGTTACGGTATCTACCAGTATCAAGAAGGCTATTGATTCTTTTGTAAGCCTTGACATGCTTCTTCCACATGCTATTGTCCTTTAAGTATGGATCAACAGATTCGCCAGGAACTGATCCACTAGCTACCCTAGGAAGTACAGCATACAACCTCTCAAGGAATGGCTTCAGCTGTTCACCAACACCATCATTTAATAATGGTGTGACACAAGTCTCCATTTTTTGTACCTGGAAACAACAAAGAGGAAAAAAGACCCAGCTTAGACACAAGCCAAAAAAAGAAGGAACAAGTTGTAGTACAAGACTCACAAATCACCTTTGATGCTAAAGGTCCAGTGAGTGCTCAGTTACATGTACTATTGATCTAGAACATAACAATCACCACTATTTTAACATTTTGAACTCAAAGCCACCATAAATTACATGTAATCTGAAAACATATATATTCACTGACAACTGCCCTGGTAAGGAACAAGAAAGAGAGGAAGAAGACTCAGATCCTATACATGTAACTTTATCCTTTACTACTTCTTTGCCCCATAAGATATTTGCAGTATTTTCAGAACCCAATCACAACCTTGAAGGAGCTAGATGCTAATGCATTTGAGTCTTTGAATTAAGAGAATCCAATCGCAGAAAACTTCACAAGCACAACTTATCTTTAACCAGCTACCAAGTCCTACACTCATACCACTGACCACACTATAGGTCATACCAGTGGCACACTCACACTATACAGTATTAAGAGAGTACTTCAGAAAAACAAATGAGATATTCAAACTTCTCAAAACCACCAGAACTACAAACTTCACTTCTCTATCACCGAAGCTTACAGGTCGCCCCCAAATACAAGGAGAATAACTAAAAACTACACTCATCACGGCAATAAAAATCGACCCAATTAGACCTCTCTTTGTCTTGAGAAGATGCATCACATTTGCTCTTCTCTAATTATCAAGCGAACTAAATAAACTTCTTCAACGGTTTAATTGACAATGAATCGCTCATTACAATATAAAATGCAACTCTAGTTCATAACATTTCTAAGATATCTAGTTCAAATCTGCATTAATGTACATTACATGAAGAAAGGTCGGCATTACTATAAATTGCTGTCATCAAATTAATCCGCTAATTTTGTTGTATAATAGCAACAATACTTGTTAATTTGTATAGCTAAAAATTAGCTAAGTAAATCAACAATAAATCAACCAAATAAACAATATAATTTCACAAAACAAAATTCAAAAAGGAAATTACCAACAACGAATAGTCTTGCAGCTGGAACAGGCTAAAATGTCCCTGAAACGCATCGAAATCTGCCATTGTAGCATCTCGAGAATCGAAAACCTCGCAACGGTGTCTGACCACCTTAGAAACCAAACTTCGTGGTCTTCGGCTTCAGTGGTTCAGTCGGAGCTTCGTGCAAATCGTGCGAATCAATGACCATACGTGGTGGTGGGGTTCAGTCGAAGCTTTAGGGTTGAAAGAGAGGAAAGAGAGAAGAGAGATAGGAGGTTCGTGAATAATGGTGGTGATAATGTTGGTGTTGGTGTTGTTTGGTTTAGGGTTAGAGGATCAGAGGACTTAGAGAAGTTAGAGGGTTAGGAGGAAAAAGAGGCGGGTGAGAGGGTGAGAAATGGGGGGTTTAGTTTTGGGGGGCTTTTAAACTGAACGGAAATGGGCTGGTAAATTGGGGGGAATGGGCTGGTGAATTGGGGAAATTGGGCAAATATTAACCGCTGCGGTTCTCAGAACTGCAGCGGTTAACAGAAAACCGGATCGGTTTTCTGTTAACTGATCCGGTTTTCTAAGGACCGCAGCGGTTTGTGTTGCCCAATTTCCCACCCAAAATTTCGAGGATTTACCGATTCGGTTCTCTTAAGGGCCGCAGCTGTTGTGTTGTGACATATAGATTTTTTTCCACTAGTGTTATTGGTTTAAAACAATCCGATCCCAATTTTAAAGCCAAATTAATTATTCATGGTAATTAATTGCATTTTTAATATTTGAATATTAGTTATTCGTGATAATTAATTTTTAATGGATATTTCAAAAATCAGATTTTTATTCGGATTTCAAAGGATAGATTTTATCATAGGATAAAAAACAATCTTAAAACAATCAAAAAACCGGCTAGAATGAAAGTGCATGTGGCGCAAAACTGTGTGTATGGCGCACAATTTTATTTTATCATTTCTATTCGTTTTCGGTTTCCTTTTCCTATACATACCTCGCTTCTTCGAATGACTTTTCACAATGCTTTCCTACGACTTCTACACATACTCTTCTATACTTAAATACATTCAGACACTCAAAATCATATTGAAACACACTGGAACACATTCAAACTCATCCATCCCTTCGAATTTCTTATTTTAAACTTCAAGATTGCTCATCTTGAATATCATTGCATAAGACTCAGGCGACAGAGGTATAATTTCTTAGTGTTAATTCTAATTTAATTTGTTTCTTTACTAACAATTTACTTGTCACAATGTAGATCTTGAAGGAATTAACGCTATTCTGTACATTCTAATCCTAAATCTTTCCTTTTTATTTATTTTCATTATTATTCATATGCATGATTGTATGTCTTAATGCATTCATCACCTCACATGATTATTATTGCAAATAAAAGACCTAAAGAACTGTTCTAACATTAAATTCAGATAATTTGGACAACCTGTTAGGTTCCCTGTACTTTGATTTCATAATAACATGTCACCAAAAATTAGTCTTTTGTTTGTTTAATGAAGCGACATATATTAATATTCAGATTGCCTTGAAATATTATGTGGTTGTTTATTTGCATAAATATAGATATGAATTGATATTTAGTAAAGGCCATCAATGGGCGAATTTGATTCCTGATCTTATTCGTACCCTCACCTCCGAACTCAATCTATGGTTCATTGGCCATTAATGGAGTCATAACGGGGAAATCTAAATTGGATAAGTCCCAAAGTTGTCCCTACGATTTCCCAATATCCAATTAGGTTTATAAGTCTTCCTTTAAAGACTTGTTGGTGACTTTAAAAACATTTTCAGTAAAACCTTTACAATGAGGTAGTCAAATACGCGCTCATCCCGAGTAGGCAATAAAAATACGCCTACAATTTTGCGACTCTACAGGGGAGGATTAAAAAAACAATTTTTTTTAAATGAGTGGGTGAAACTCGAAAAATACGATTCATACTTGTTTTGTGCTTTTAAATAACATTACAGTTTTGCATATGCATAGCTACTGATTTAAGCCACTATAAGGACAATCGTCCCTGCGTCATTAGCGCATGTTCTATGTGAGGCCACCCCCGGAGTGTTTATGCTTTGTCCTTCCAAAAAGCTTCCTAAGCGATAGTGTTGGATCTTAGTCATAAGCAAACCTACTCAATCATGGGATCGTTCTCTTGTTCCTAACATGAGAACTGGAGTGCGTCTAACACGTGGCCACCTTTTTAAGCAAAGGTACGAAGCGTGCGATCAATCTCTTAGTTATGGACCCTTTTCATCCTTAACCAAAGCCTAACCAAGTATTAAACACAGATCTTGACTTTAGGTTGGAATTGCATACTATTCTTGCCTATATGACATTACTGATTGCCTATTTGCTATGTTCAACATGCTTTCCCCTCGAATTAGTCTAAAATCATCAAAAAACGACCAATACATCGTCGAAAACAAAACCGCATCGCCAGAGCACTGCACTAAGAGCAAGTATCTTGCGTCTCACGAAAGAAGCTTGCGCCTGATGCATCAGACTGCATGGCTAGCATGCTTGTTGCGTGTGGCGCAAGAAGCTTGCATGTGGCACAAGCAGCTTGCATGGAACGAGCAGCTTGCGTGGCACGCAACTTTTATCTGTGCAATAATACTGTTGGGTTTTATGGTTTCGTCGGTTTATTTGCCGGATTTCGATCTATATGCGCATTGTCGTTCATAATCACTTTTAGGACATCTTTCTCAAACACAACTCACCCAATTCAAAGATAATAATCGATCTTTCCATACATATCACATAAGGTTGAGTCTATCCTAAAAAGTGCATCTAGATAAGTGATCATGATTGAGTTAGAGTCGTCATACATGTCTACCTCCTCCCATCTTATCCCTTCTATCCAACTAATCTTCCCTATCGATCCTACCCTAGCATATTCCATTAAAACATATCCTTTTCAAAATCAATCCTACACATTCTTCTATCCTATCTTTTTCGAAATCATTCACTAATCATCATCCTACCACATGTACAAAAAAAAGTCTTTCTCAAAAATTTAATCAATTTTTAATAAATCCATTATCTTTTCCCAATAAAAGATAAAAATAAAAGGGTCCCTTTCAAAAATGAATTTTGAAAATTCTAGACCTTGTCCAAACACCTTCATCCAATCAACCCAATCCCAATCCATTTGCATTCATCCCAGACCCATCTACGTTTGAGTCCTTGCATTCATTTTAGGCCCATGTGCATTATAATCCATTTGCATTCATTTTAGGCTCATTTGAGTCCATGCATTCATATTAGGCCCACTAGCATTAGAGACCATCTAAGGCCCATGTGAGTCTAATTCATGTCAAAATCTAAGCCCATTTGCACCTTTATGTGAATTTTAGTCTATGTCAAGCCCAGTCTAAGTCCAATCCCAATCCATTCCTATTTAAGTCCAAACCTACTCTATTTCCAAAGTCAAAGCCAATATGCATCTCCCAGTCTAAGTCAAACCTGTATGTTAATCCCATTCCAAGTCCAAATTTAGGTCCATTTAGCTAGGTAGCCCAATTCATACCCTAGGTCTAGTTTGCATCTCCATGTAGGCCCTAGTCAAGTTCAACTCTTCCCTAAGTCCATATTGGCCTAGTTCTCGAGTTTAGCAAAGCTACTCCTTCCTAAGTCCATATGGCCCAACTCCCTTAAGTCTAGCGCATCTAGTCCTCCGTAAGATCCATAACAACCTAAACTCTCGAGTTTAGTGAAGCTACTCATCCCTTAAGACCATAACGGCAACCCCTAAGTCTATCGAAGCTAGTATTCCTTAAGTCCACATAGGCAATTTTTTAGTATAGCCTGCTTAGTCTAATGTATGTTCCAAAGTCTAGTTATCTAGCCTGCTTACTCACCCGTAAGTTCAAAGTCTTGTTGCCTAGAGTCTAGTCTCCCTTCTTATCCAGACTTGCGTAAAGTCTAGCCTACTTACTCACTCGTAAGTTCAAAGTCTAGTTTCCCCTATCATTACCCAAAACCCAGTCATTGAGTCCAGTCTGCTTGCATAGTCCGGTCTAGCCCATTTATGTATTCGCATATGGTTAGACCCATGTCTCCCTCATGGTCAAGCCCATGCTTCTCCCAAAGCCCATATCCATTTCAAAATCATTTCCCATTTCTCATTTAACATTTCCATTTCTCATTTCCCATTTCCATCTCATTTCCATTTCTTATTTCGAAATTCATTTCTAAAATCTTACAAGCGAGGTACACTTGATTCCGTTCATGACCGGTTGAGAGATTACAACAGGAACGCCTAATGAAGGAACAAAGAAAGTGAACCTATTATAAAGCTCATCAAGCTCACTATCACCACCTCGACTTCATTTAGAGTCATGAGATTACTTTTAGAGGAGCGATCACTTCGGTAGAATCTACTCCGAACCCTGCACCTAAAAGAAAATTCAAAAGGTGCAACCTATATTTCTACTGCGAATTCCAATGGAATAATGAACATCTGATATCCAGTGTTGGATCCTACAAGTGCAATGCAAAACATGATCGATGACAATAGACTTCTAGATTTTCTTACAACGAGAATCAGCATCACCAACAACCACTTAGGCAGTGCATCAACAATTCAAAGGCTTAGTCTTTTATTTCTGGTTTCCTAGGATGAGTAAGAGAGTCCTTAACCAGAGCCATTTTTTTCCTTTCCCATCGAGTCTATGTCTCTATAGGACTTTATCTATTATAGCCTTTCCATGTTTATATCTTTTATTTTTCTTTTTATTTTCATTGGCCTTTCACCGTCATTTATATGCTTCAAATTTGATGATGAAACTTGAATCAGATTGTCTCTAATGACCTTGATTAATAAAAAATTTCAAAAAAATTCAAAAAAAAAGTTCAAAAAAATAAAAAAAAATGGACATACTTTGAATTAGGAGTTATTCCCCTCTTCCTTCCATCATTCCAAAAAATTGTCATCCATAAACCATCTCGTGCAACCAAAAAAAAAAAATATCCCTTAAGCCATCATCCTCCATGATCCTTAGCCAAATAGCCTTTCAAATTAAAGCTCCACAAATAACCTTTAAAGCCTTCCAATACCTAAAAAAATCAATGCCGAGGCAAAAACAAAAAAGTTAAAGAATTTAGAGTGCGAAAAAAAAGAAAGCAAAAGCAAAAGAAAATGCACAAAGCAAATATAAGAGAAAAAAAAAGAAGAAGAAAAAAGCCAAAGGCAAAAAGTCAAGTAAAGCTAGGGAGCTTGCACACAAGTTCTACCCCTCATTCCAAAATCCTTCCAACCATCAAAACCTTAGTCATATAATTCAAATCATATATCCTTACCTTAGCCCATCCAATTAAACCTTCATCAAAGCCTCAAACCTTAAGCATTTCAACCTTTCATCAACCCTAATTCCTTCTTCAAGGTATGTCCAAGCTTGCTAGGTTAATAACCCGAAATGGCGGCCTAGGCGAAAGTTAGGGCACACAAAAATCAATCAGATCCAAAACTATGAATGGTCTGATTCCGCAAGGATACGTAGGAATCATCATCTCGAGGTCCGGCCGCTTCAATAAAATAAATTAATTAAGGTCTAATGATTTGACATTCTAGAGTTCAGAAGCATACTCTTTCTAGATCCCGACATAGACTCGAATCTGAACGTAGCAACGTAAAAGCCTTTCCCACCTACTTTTTTTTAAGTCACAAATTTAACCTTTTATTTTTATTCCAAACTCTCCTTGTCCCTGAAGGACTCTCCTATAATTTAATGGTCTCTGGAGATATCTGACTTTGCCTATATCAACTCCCCAAAGAAGAATCACCATTGAAGAACTCTGAATGCTCAATACAAATCAAGTACGTTCTAATCTAGGGTGAGAGTGCCTAATTCAAGATAAGCTTACCCAAAGTGGGGGCTTCCTATATATGTGGTGGTTCCTCCAAATTAGACTCCCGATGAGTTGTAATATGCGGATCTCACTTGCGGACCCTGATTCATTACCAAAATTGTTTTCGAAAATCAACCTATCTCTCTACTAATCCATATCATCCTATCTATATCTATCCAGATCTTTCTCTTAGTCTTGCATAACCCTGACCTTGCATGACGTTTCATCTCCCTTAGCTTTGCATATCCTTGATCCTTGCATAGCGTCGCATGCATCCCTTGAGAGTTTAAGTTTATATCTTTGCATCATTATGTGCATTATTATCTGAGTTGTTTGCACCTATCTACGAACATCTTCTTCTGTAGGTAATCAGATTACTTGTAGTTATCGTCTTGCGTACTAACTTCGTTTTGCAGAAACCGGCGATGTATAGGTCAGTTCTAAACTGCAAAGCGTTTAGAATCCGTCCCGACACTGTATCCTTTGACTATCGTTGTCCTGAACCTTAGTCAAAGTGGTCTTCTTTAGACACAAAATCGTGTCTCCCCATTAAGTACCCAACGATGAAACATATCGTCGTCCTAATTGGTCCGGTCCAAAGGAAGAGCAATCGAACAAGCTAAGCCCAAAATTACTTGGAAAATATAAAGTTTATTTATTGGTTTAAAACAATCCAAGTCCAATTTTAAAGCCCAATTAATTATTCATGATAATTAATTGCATTTTTAATATTTTAATATTAATTATTCTTGATAATTAATTTTTAGAGGATATTTCAAAAATTAGATTTTTATTCCTCAAGATAGTTGATTTCGGATTTGAAAGGATAGATTTTATCAAAGGATAAAAAAAAATCAAAAAACAATCAAAAACCGACGAAAGAAAGTGCATATGGTGCAAAGGCGTGCGTATGGCGCACAAGTTGTGTGTCACGCGCAAAGTTGTGCACCCGGGCACACGCTTTATTTTATCCTTTCTATTCAAACGACTTTTCACAATGCTTTTGTACGACTTCTACACGTACTCTCCTATACTTAAACACATTCCAACACTCAAACACATTCAAACACACTCAAACACATTCAAACACATCCATCCCTTTGAATTTATTTCAAGCTTCAAGATTGTTCATCCTGAAGATCGTTGTATAAGACCCATGCGACAAAGGTATAATTCCTAAGGGTCAATTCCAATTTAATTCCTTTTTGAACTAACAATTTACTCTTCACAATTGAAGGGATTAACGCTATTCCAGTACATTCTAATCCTAAATCTTCGCTTTTTATTTATTTTCTTTTTTATTCATATGCATGATTGTATGTCGTAATACTTTCATCCTCTCACATGATTATTATTGCTAATCAAAGACCTAAAGAACTGTTCTAACATTAAATTCAGAAAATTTGGACAACCTATTAGGTTCCCTGTAATTTGATTTCATAATAACATGTCACCAAAAATTAGTCTTTTGTTTGTTTAATGAACCGACACTGAAATATTGTGTGGTTATTTATTTGCATAAATATAGATATGAATCATATTTAGTAGAGGCCATTAATGGGCGAATTTGATTCTGATCTTATTCGTACCCTCACCCCGAATTCAATCTATAGTTCATTGACCATCAATGGAGTCATGATGGGGAAAACTACATTGGATAAGTCCCTAAGTTGTCCCTACGATTTCTAATATCCAACTAGGTTTATGAGTCTTCCTTTAAAAACTTATTGGCGACTTTAAAAACATTTTCTGTAAAACCTTTACAATGAGGTAGTCAAATACACGCTCATCACGCATAGGCAATAAAAACACGCCTACAACCATTTTGTTGTGGTGTTACGTGGGGCATAGAAGTTGTGACTTACTCCATGCTCTCTACAAAAATCAATAAAACTCGAATTGTCAAACTACGAGCCATGATCGGATCTTACCGCAAGCGCCTAATCATGATGATTTAACGGGTTACTTTTTGTTTCATTTGTGCAACAAACTCATCAAATGTCTCATCCTTTGAATGTAAAAAATGTGACCCGAGATAAATCTAGATAAATCATCAACTATGACACATTCAAACATGTGAACATTTTGACTTTACACACACATAGGACCACACAGATAAATATCCACAAGTTCGAAAGGTATGCTGGTACTCATGACACTTTTTGGCTTAAAGGAGGATTTAACATGTTTCCCTTTGGCAGATTCTGAACAAACTTTGTCAATCTCGTGCTTAATGTTTGGAAGTTCAATCACTAAGTCACGAGATCTAAGTTTATTTAAGAGTGACAAGCTAGCATGACCAAACCTCTTATGCCAATCCCATTGATTTGACTCACAAACATCTGTCAAATAAATGGACTTGTTCTCCGAAACCCTATCTAGTAAGGTGATTTAAATGTCATCTTTCCCGGTTCCCTCACAGACAAGTTCACTTGTTTATGAATTAACTATGTGACAAAGGTCAGCTTGAAACTCAACTCGATTGCCTTTATCACATAGCTATGAAATGATCAACAATTATGTTGCAAGCCATCAACATAATATACATCATTAATAACTTGTGAAAGTGATTACCAACTTTACCTATACCAATAATGGAACCTTTATTGTTGTTTCGAAAGGCAACACTTACCACATAGGTTATGAGTGAGAGAAATTTCTTATCCCCGGACATGTGTCTTGAGCATCCACTGTCCAAATACCAAAAGGTGTTACCTCTTACTTTAGCCTGCAAGAAACAGTTAAACACTAGATTTAAGAACCAAAACTTTCTTGGGTCCCTTTCCACAAACAATTGACTCTAGCAGGTCCCGCCACACCCATACTTGTTTAACATGCTTGTTGTTTCTCTCTACACCTTTCTTCCTAGCAGAGTAATTAAAAATCTTATGCACATTCATGTCGTAATGATAACACACATGCATATCATTTGCAAGGACATATTTACCTTTATTGAATTCCTCGATCCAAGTGGTTTCCCTGAGGTACCAGTTGGTCCTAATTCTCATTCTGGAACAACCAAGACCAGCTATATTATTGTTACCTACCATGGAGGTAAGCTGATTCAACGTATCCCTTGCAGACAAGAGTTTGTCCACATATCTTTGACTATTTTACAGCTCTTTGATCTTGGTTTCAAGAACTTTTATTAGAAAAACATTTTTCTCATTCATAGCATTGAAATGACTTTTAAGTTTTTCAAGGTCGAATTTAAGTTTGAAACCATGGAGTCATTTGGCATGTTGACAACCATTGTTTCTTTCCCTTTATTCAATTGATGAATTTCAGCTTACCGATCACAAAATTTTCCTTCATACTCATCGATCATTTTACTAACCTCAAAGACAAGGACTCCACAAGGGAAACAAGTTAGCTAGGCACTAAATTAGACTTGCTTAGAGTGTTTGCCTTACTCTTAAAAAGCAACAAAATTGGGGGAATCGGTGGAGGTTAACAAATCATGCCTGAAAGGGAACATTTAAGTCTTCTTCACTATCACTATGAGCATCCTCATCCTTTTCTAATAGTGAAGAATTGGTTGTTTCCAACTCGACTTTGCACTTGTCAAGTGCAAAGTCGAGTTCAGCCACCTAATCCTTTAACTCAACACACACTTGTTCTAAGTGATCACAACTAGCAATATCAATCGCATTTGTTTTTCTTTTCTTTCAATTCTCTTTTGCCAGTTATGTAAGCTTCCCTTAGCTTAAGACATTCATCTTATAAAGAGTCTATACATTCAAGCATATTATATCTATAATATTGATGCATGTCCTCACAAATTTGCTCTAAATTTACCTTGTGTTCACTCACTACATCTTTGTTCGTCATAAGACAAAAGTTTGATGTCTTGTTCTCCATCTTGGTTCCTCCAGCCATAATGTTTTCTCCTCGATCCAGAATAGCAGTCATCCATGTCTCATGATTAGGTGATTCTTCGTCCTCTTCTGAGCCCGAGTCGGAAACACCCCACATGGTTGCCACCATAGCCTTCTTAAAAGCTCTCTTATCATTGCTCTTGGATCGTTTGTCCTTCCACTTTGTACAATCACGAATGATGTTTCCAAACTCTCCGAATGAAGCAACTTACACTTGAAGGGTTAGTTTTCTTAAAGTTTTTACCTTTAAAGTTCTTCCTTTGATCTCACTCTAAAGTTCTTCTTAAAGCGTTTAGCCATCATTGTTATGCCATCTTCTTCTTCTTCTTCAACTGTTCCCTTCATAGCATTACCTCGGAAAGGTCCCTTATCACTCTTAGACTCGACCAAAGATCTCATGAGTCATTAGGAAACCAATCACTGTTCCCAGGACTCGGCGATGTGAGATCTTTTGCTTCATAAGTAGATGTTACCTTGGCCGTCCATACATATGTCAAACTTCTTAACATTAATCAAACCAAATCCTCATCTGAAAAACTTTTGCTAAGAGATTATAAATCATTTACAACAGTCAAAAATCTACCAAAGCAATCATTTATCTTTTCATCCTTGTTCATGTTAAAAGCTTCGTATTTAGACATAAGTAAATCGATTTTAGACCTTTTACCTCACTTGTTTCCTCATAGGCAAGTTCGAGGGTATCTTAGGATCTCTTTGGCCGAGACACATGCGAGAGATTATGTTTGTCTCATTTTCTCCAATAGCCTGTTGAAGTATAGACATGGCTTTGGCATTCTCCTCTAGCTTTTTATAATCAGTAGATGTATACTCGCTCTCATTCTTCGCAACAAGGGTACCATCAACATCCTTGGTGATCTCTATTGGTCCATCTTTTACAACCAACCAACACTTGCAATCAATGCCAATAATGATATTCCTCAATCTGTTCTTCCACAAAGCGTAGTTTTTCCCATTGAATTTGGGAGTCTTATTGTCATATCTCATTGCGTTCATCTCTTGAGCACTCATGACCAACTTCTCTAGGTGTTACCCTATTAAAAAGAACCTGCTCTAATACCAATTGAAGGTTTACAAGGTACTCAAGAGGGGGGATGAATTGAGTACTTAGGAGGATTGGTGCTACATTCAACTTCTTTCATTTTAAGGAGAAACCAATTGAGCTGGTTCTTGACGAAAAAACAACGAACTTACACGCGATAAGAACACACCAAATTTAACGAAATTTATTCAAATAAGGGCCTACGTCCTCCTATCCTAGTTTTCTTATTAATCAACATAGAATAACAAGAAAACTCTCACACACCTGTTTCTCTTACTCCAGAGAAACAGCTCACCCCACACTTACTCAAGTGTGTTATTTCGCACTTGACCTCACAAGCACTCGCGAATGAACTCACAAACGCTACCTAATCTCTAACCACTCTGTTGGAGATTCCATACATCCGGTTTCTCTTAAACACGCTTTCTTACAAAGCAAATAAAGTGTCTTTAAGCTCTAAGGAATGCGCACTCTATTTTAGGAAATTGCTTAGTTGTTCTCTCTATGAAAGCTCTCAATGATGGTTAATGAATTCGAGAGAGAGTCAAGAGTGATGTAGAAAACTTACTCAGTATTTATAGGCCAAAACCCTAACTTAAAGCGTCCCCTTAATCAGAATACCTAATATATAGGATAATCTTAAGTTAAAGAAAGTATCTTGAATAATATCTTTCTTGAAAAGACAAGATATCCTCACACTTTAAGGTAATTAAATATTGAATGAAGATCTCTAAAGGCTAGCAACCTTTTTAATGGAAAATATCTTTGAAAATATTTTTTCAAAAATATTTTTCTAAAACGACACTTCGATCACTCGACAAAGTAATGGGTAACTAGACCTGTTACCCTATTCATAGTGTTCTAAATATATAACCAACTGGTTCTTATATTCAAAACCCTACTGTATCATATTAAGAACAACATAAGCAATTCCACTAATATATTATAGGAAATTTTTTTTTAAGTAAGTCAACCTTTGCGTGGTCTTCCAATTTTAAGTCTTTTAATTATTCCTAATCAATGCACTTTACATGAGGATTAACTTTAATCAAGGATTATGACGACTTACCTGAAGAACTGGTAACAAATAAAGGTTGACTGTTATTAAACCCACCCAAAACTGATGACCCACCCAAAAACCCACTCAAATAACATAACCCACACAAAAACCCAACCCAATTTCATAACCCGTCAAAAAAAACGAAAACCCCCAAAAAAAACAAAACCAATTGCTTTCTCTCTCCTCCATTTTATTTCATCAGAGCAAAAACTAAAGGGAAGTGCGAAAATTTACGAAGGGAATTGTGAAGGACAATCTAAAGGGAATTGCGAAGGGTATTTCTCATCATCTTCAACATTGTAAGTATGTGTTTGATTCCTTCTTCTAGTTTTTTTTCGATTT
>CANSZD010001836.1:0-100000 GCA_947648045.1 Beta corolliflora | reverse complement strand
AGGACTTTCCAACAATAGGTCACACGCTCCAAATGGACTTCTGGTTCAAGAGATACAGCCTTCGCAAGTTGACGCAAAATCCCAGTTTTCCCGCCCGGTCGACCGGGCGGTTTCGCCAGATCGGACGAGAAAAAATCTTCATCAGAGCACAAGACTTGTTCGCCCGGTCAACCGGGCGAAAGCGCTGCCAAAACTGTTCACGCGCCCGATTGGGCGGAATCTCCCCTTTGCTCGTAAATTCAGAACACCGTCGCCCGACCGGGCGGTTTTTTGGGAGCTTTAATTTTTGCTTTTTTTAGCCGATTTTGTTAAAACTATAAATAGATCTTCCCACTCTTTCCAACTGGGCTCTTTGAGACGTTATTTCTTAGTTTTAGTTTTTAGGTTTAGTCTTCTTCTCTTTCTCTCTAGTTTTAGTTGTAAACCCTAATTTTTATTCTTCTTCATTAATTCATGAATTCTATTAGTTTCTTTCATTGATTTCTTTAATTATGTTTTCTTTTATAGTTTTAGTTTTTATTCTTTATTTCATGATTGAGTAGTTTTTTGTTTCTAGGGTTTGGGAATCCATGTTTATATTTATTGATGGTTTCATTAGTCATTGTTATTTCTAATTGATTAGTGTTTTCATTGTTAATCTTGCAATCTAATCAATTGTCTGATTAAATATTGCTAATAATGAGTCATAGATCGAGAGATAGTACTTTTTAGAGGCTTACCTACAATTAGCAAATCTGATTATGTTGAGCGACCGTACTAGCATATGTTGATTTGAGAGCGTTAAGACCCGATCGTAGGATTAACCTGTGCTCTAGATTTCTGATTAGTTGAACTATTGATGATATTTTGATGGATTATAAATATGAACATGGTGAACCATTGTCCTAGATTCTTTTAGTTTAATTTTCATATTTTATTAGTTTAGAACCTTAATTCTCATATATGTGATCTTTTTTAGTTTTTCCATACCTTAGAAACTAGATTAACAACCATCTCTCTGTGGATTCGACCCTACTTACCCTACTACATTGTTAGAAGGTTTTGCAGGAATTATTTTTGACAGGTGTACGACAACCTATCAAGCCTACACAACTAGGCAGGGGTGGGAGGATGATATTAGGTGGGATAGGAGCTAGAGGGGCTACAACTGGAAGGGGCAGAGGTGCTGGCTCTGGTGCAAGAGGCAGAGGGAGAGGAAGAAATCAGGTATGTTATGCTAACTTGCTTTTTGTCCTTAATTCATTAATTGTATCACCTCCACTAACTCTTTTTTGTTGTTGCCAGAGTACCGGTGAGGTGTTGGTGTGTTGATTATGGATGATGGAGCCTAGATCATTAACCCAACTAGTTCAAGAGGGGGTGGAAGAGGCAGGACTGGTGGATGAGGAAGAGGTGATGGGAGAGGAAGAGGTGTTGGGAGAGGCAGAGGCAGGGCTGCATTTGGTGGAAGAGGCACAGATGGCACCCAGTTAAGCCAAGGATCCCAAGTTTTTGACCCAACTCAGTAGAGTTGCTGCTGTGTGGACATGTTGGTTTTTTAACCTATTTGGACAAAGTTACAATTTTTTGTAGTGAAATGTACTTGTTCTAGTTTAATTATGTGTAATGAAGTTTTTTGAACTTGCAAATGTTGTAATTAGTTAGGTATGAGAGAAAATTGGTCATTTATGCTATGAACCCTTTTGAATGAAGTTTATGCTATGAACTTGCCACTGTTGCAATTGTTTGAAAATCATGTAAGTACTAGCTTCCTGTTGGAAATTGAAGAAGATTTTTTGGTGATGTTCAAGTTGTTGTCTATTTATCTATGCACTGAAATTTTGAAAAAAGTTTCTCTTTATTAATACCATCTCAAACTGAGCACAATATTACATCAACATCCATCCATCAACCTAACAAACATACTACTTCTACTTGGTAGTACAAAATACAAAATAAGAAGCACAATACAATGAAAGCACATTTCATATTCTTCTCATTAGTGGCACTTTGCACCAAGTTACAACGCAATTCAACATTTTCTTTCTTCAATTCGGAAATTTCTAATTCCAAGCTATGCTTCTTTGTTTGCAATTTCATGATTTTTTTTGTCTTTGAATGTCTGAACAACCTCCAATTCAGCTATGTTTGTATCCTTCTCAAAAATCTGAAATCGAAGATCTTCATGGAAATTGCTATCATCAATGATTTTGACCATTCTACATTTGGTATCCTATCAAACAACAAATGTGAATTAGGTTTCCAATTGAAAAATTAGGGAGAAATTAAGAACCCACAAATTGAACAAAAATAAAAAAATTGGGACAAATTGCACTTACTGGCCATAAAGGACAACCATAGAATCTGGAACCAACATTAGGGCCATTCTTCACTGTTCGCACCACTGCATCGTTCCCACACTTGCATTTAACCTGTGGGTAACAAACCCTCCTTGAATTGCAGGAACATCCTGAGCCAAAGGAAGCTTGCTTTCTTCCAGACATGATTTGGAGAGAAAAAAATTGAGGAGATAGAAGAAGGGATGAGTCGCACACAGAGGAAGAAGAAAGAATAAAGAGGAGAGAGAAGATGGATATAGAGGGAGAAAAAGAGGGAGAAAGAGTGAAAAAAAGGGGAAAACATAAATAAAGCCAACGGTCATTGACACGTCGGCAAGTGTACTCTGCTACAACCTGCAGCTTCTAGGTTAAGTAGTTATAATCCCGTATTAAAGTTAATCCTCATGTAAAGTGCACTTGATTCGAATAATTAAAAGTTAGACTTAAAATTGGAAGATCACGCAAAGGTTGACTTATTTATAACAATTTTTCCTATATTATATGAAATCATTACATGAAGACCTAAGATGAACCAATAAAAATATCATATATTATCTTCAAGTACTTCAATTCTTGAAGCTTCCATTGAATCAACAAATCACCACTTGTCTTTTCCTCGAACATTTTCAAGAGGGTACTCTAGCTTCAAGTCTTGGAATGGACCTGTTTTCCATGCAAATAACAACATAGCATAGGAAATAGTCCTTAACTGTTTCAGTATACAGTCAGGAACAATTAGTATCTCAGCTTTTTTCTAACAGCTCATAAACACCTGTAAGAACAATTGTTCCCTGTAATTGTTTGTCATCATTTAAAATATAAGGAACTCAAACAAAAGCCATTAGGAGAATAGCAATGGGGAGTGTGGATTTGTGAAGAGCTCTTTTAATTGTTATCTAAAATGTCGATAAAAGATAAAATTTGAAAGTCGTTAAATTCTTGTGGAGTTGTTAAGAGATAGGGGTGTACCTCTTGTTAAAATTTTAGTTGATAAAATTTTAGTGTGGACCTAATACTAGTACGTGAAACCTGTCGCCCTTGTCCTCGCCTCTCCCTCTATATATTCATTCATTTCAGATATTGCCGACAACATCTTTAGCTTTCTTAAAAACCTGCTTGACATTATTTCTCCATCTTCCCAGCACATTATTTAAAGCATCCATCATTTCTTTTTTTCCCCAACAAACACATACAAACAAATTAAAAATCATAAGAATTCAGAATTCTAAGAGTTCATTCTTTGTTTTTTCAACAATGATTATATGAACAAAAGAATCACTATGTTAGAGAAAATGATATATATAAAAATAGCAACAATACATAGAAAAGAGTGACTTTTAAAAAAAAGGTTACTATATTAGAAAAAAATAGTTATAAAAGAAGAGTTAATGTAAAACCCGATCCATACGGAGTCGAGTATATCGTCACCAATGCGCATCCAGGGCCAACAAATGTCCTTAATAACCAACACAAGTTCTTCCTACGTATTTTGTCCTCACTCATGCGCACCCTGAGAAACTTCCCAGGAGGTCACCCATCCCTGGACTACTCCCAGCCAAGCACGCTTAACTGTGGTGTAACTAAGGAAATGAGCTCCCTAAAAGAAAGATGCATCTTGTTGGAATGAGTAGCTTGCTAAATCTCTTTAAAGCAATCATGAGGGGTATTACAGTTAATATATGAAAAAGGGTCACTAAGTTAGAAGATAGTAGATACTTACTCCGTTCCTTTTTACTTGCAACCAAGGGGTTTGTACAATATTTATGAAACAGGAGAGAGAAAGTGAAAGGACATGTGGTCCCTTAACCAAATGTTAATTACTCATACCAAACTGTAACCTCAACCCTACTAAAAAAACAAACCACCACCACAATAACCAGAAAAACTGAGCATTGCCACCATTGCCACTATACCCCTATCCCCACCAGCACCCACACCTAGCTACCACCACCACCCACAGCTAACACTAACCAAAAGAGAAAAACATTAACAACCACCACCATCACCGTACCACCACTCGACGTCTTAGTATTGTGAACGTCGCAATAAGCACCACAACAACCACCACTACCACTCGACAACAACCACAACAACCACCATCACATTACAATTTTCAATAAAATCAAAATCAAAATTAGAAAAGAAAAGAGGAGATAGATAATTTTTTTTATAGTAGATCTTGGAGAGCAGGAAGGGAGGAGAGGAGATAAAAAAATACTAGTCAAACCAATTGGACCATTCATAGAGCTAAAATGGTCAAATTCAACCATAAAAGTTTCATATTTGGGGATTTAATGGTCAAATTTGACCATGAATGCTTACCCTGGCGGTTGTGGTCGAGGGTCGAAAAAGGAGGAGGGGAATGCTGCTGGAAGAAGGAGGGGGAATGCCCGCCACAATTGTGGGGGGATGTGATGGGGTGTTGATGGGTGTGGTGGTAATGGTGGTGGTTGGGGTTGGGGTTAGGGTTGGGGTTGGGTTGGGACTTTGAAGGGTTTGAAGGGGTGAGGAGAGAGAGTGGGAATTAAAGAGCGGGTGAATTATGGATGTTTAATTTCTATGATTAGTTAGTTAAGTAAGGGTAAATTAGTCATATTTTTATACAATAGTTTTCATTTTGAGCTTGATTGCAAGTATTGTGACATTTCCCTTAAAGGAATATGCTGCAAGTGAAAAGAAAGGAAGGAAATATAAAAGAGGAGCAACTATAGGTTGAATAGGATGACAATATTATCAATAAAAGGTTACTATGTCAAAAAAGGTAACTTTCATTATGTTTAATTAAGATAAGAACTAATGAGTGGTGACTATATTAAAGAAATGGTAACTATGTTATTACTTCCTTCATTTTTTTTTTGCTTGCCTCATTTTGTGTTTGTACAAGGACCAAGGACAGGAGAGATAGAGAGATAAAAAAGAAACCCATGCTAGGAGAGAGAAAGAGAGAATATATTGCCAAAAATAGAGACGTTGAAAGTAATAGGGAATTACCAAAAGTGGGAAAACGATGCAAGTTAAAAAAAAGGAGGAAGTATTAAATAATAGTTACTATAGATTGGAAAACGTGACTACATGGAAAAAAACGTCACTATATTTAGCAAGACAAAGCACTCTCTGAGGGCATGGAATGTTTCATTTTTTGGTCAAATTCTTGACAGTAATGTCTCTCATAGATTCTCTGGTAGAAATACGGGAATACTCCATTCAGCTCTCAATGGAAACAGAGTTTTGCAAATTCTCCCTAGTAAAAAATGATAAATACTAGTATTAAAGAAGAGTAATTACAGGCTGAAAATGGTGACTTTATGATTAAAAAAAGGTCACTATGCTACAAAGCAGTATATGTAAAAGAAAAGTAACTACAAGTTAGAAAGGGTGATTGTATAGGGAAAAAATGATCACTAAGTTATAAAATAATAGTTTAAAAAGAGTAACTATATGTTAATAAAAAAATGATTGTATTGTAAAAAGATACTACAAATACTATAGTAAAAATATTAAAAATTAAAAACTAATTTAATTGAGGCAACAGAAACGAAGACTACTACTGATTCAACTCGCCATAAGATCCATCACTGAACACAAGCATTGAAAGAAACAAAGATGAAATTCAAGATCAAGGAAAAGCTTTGTGAGCAACTGAGCATAGTTAATGATGATTTAAGAAAAAAATTGTGGACACAATCTTTTAATTTTGGGCCCTTAACAATGGCCAAGATAAAGATTATGGGTTGTTCAAGATATAATGGGAGCATGGGACGAGTGAGTTCTCGACCAACCGTAGGGTGGGGCCCACTGTTCTGGGAGTCAAGAAAATAATTTTTGTTGCCAACTCATTGTTAAAACGACGCGTTTTGATAATGTGCTAACCAAAAAAATAGAACAAGCGACAATTGACACAAATGTCGGTGCCCCGCTATCTCGTCACATGTCTGCGTTTAATTGGATGATAAAATATAACTGTTGTAAATATTGCAATGGTTATATTGTTAAAAAGTACAAAGTAAAAAAAATACCAATGACTCTATTTCTCCAAGCTCTACAAATAGAGACCAATTTTTGCAATATTTTGGACATACTCAATTTTCTCCATTTTCTACTAATTTCCTCCACTTTTTCATGTCATTTCAACACTCTTCTAATTTTTTTTGATAAAAATAATTATAATTCTGGATTCCAATAATGCTAATTATGGGAAACATCCATACCAAAACCGCTCAAAAAACCAAATGCCTAGACAACAAAGTTGCGAAAATATTCCTCAAAATCATTCAAATTATCTCCCACCATCTCGTATAATTATGAATCAAAAGGGTGAAAATTCACAAAATTATTCTCGTCAGTATGATAATCTTTACCATGAATATACATCTCAAAATGATAACCTTTCATATCATCAATCTAATTATGATTATCAATTTTCTCAATACCAAGAAAATCCATTTGTAAACCGTGAGGTTAATGGTGATAATGATGATGGCCACTACCAAGAAGATGATGATGATGATGAAAAGTTTGTTCGACCAACTTAATCATTTTCACAATTACTATCGCCTTCTCTCTCTTAGCCACCACCTTGCTCCCTCATAGCCACCACCCACTAAATCATAAATTCAACCCACTCCTGAATCAAATGTTAGTGGCAAGAGAATTTGGGATCCAATTGATGATGTAAACCTTATTTCAGCATTTATGAACCCTTCTCTTGATAAGGTGGCTGGGACGAGTCAAAAGTGTTGCGCAAAAGTTTAGAATGCTTTCGAGGCATCAGGGAGACAAGCCAACCCAATAAACATTGCTCCAAGATACGGATATGATGAAAGGTCATTGGGGTAGACTTGCTCCACCTATTTAAGGGTGGGTTGCATTTTATGATGAATCTCTTGCAAGAAAGAGGAATAGCCAAAATGATAATGATGTGCTTTGAGAAGCTCATTTATTGCATAATAGGAAACATAATAGGTTCCTTCTCGAACATGCTTGGGTACTGTTGAAAAGATTTCCTAAATGGAGGGCCATAGTTAAAAAGTGAGTGGAAAGTCCTTGTGGTCGTCTTAAAGCTCCACAATAAAATATGGATTCACCTGGAAGCAGGGATGGCAGTAAAAGGCCAAGAGTTAATGGAAGTGAGTCAATATCCGATATACCAACCAGTGATGAAGGAGGTGAAGTGGAAAAACGGCCATATAGTGTGAAGAAGGCAAAATCCAAGATCAAGGCACTAGTAGAAAAACCTTGATTTGCGTATCCTAAATTGCATTGAACAACTAGACAACTAACGTAGAACTCTAGGGGGCATCATTTGCCTCGGATGCTATGGGGTCCGATGCAAATCATGCTTCATGTGAGTCGGATTTGCGGTGCATTCGACACAATAATTTAAAGGAAATGGGTGTCGATTCATGTGCGTCGATACCATTTAATGTTCAACGCAAATAATTAAAGCCAATGAGTATAAAATAAACAAATGATTTGCGTCGAAGGTACGTGATATGCGATGCAAATCGCAGTATCAATCAATGTGCGTCAGATTTTTTAGGCCAATCGACGCAAATGGGTTTCTTCCCCTTTTTTATTTTGGATTTTCTCTTCTCAAATCATCAATTTGCGTCGGATCTTAAAGGCCCATCCGACGCAAATGGTTTTCTTCGAGTTTTAAATTTTGGACTTTCTCCTCAAACCCTAATCTCTCTTACAGTCGTCACTCCCCCCTCTTTCTCTCCCCCTCTCTTTATCCGACCTCGTCACTCCTTATGAATTCTTCAATCTTCCATCACTCTCTAAACCTCTCTCCCTCCCCTTCTTCTCCTTTCTCCATTTCTCTGATCAATCTTGCGGTTAGCCATTTTTGGATATTGAGATTGAGATCGAAATCGATGGCTCAGATTCGGCGAACTCGAGAGGAGAAAGAGGAGAGAGGAAGCGAATGGGTGGTCAAATTGCCAAAATCAAATCATCAACTCTGGTATGGTTGAAAAGATGGTGGTATTTTTTTAAACCCGGAAGAAACGTTGTCTTCTTCATCCCCGTTTGATTTTTCTCCGCCACAAACCTCCTCCACCAAATTTGAACGAAGCCATGGAATCAATTGGAACCACGCAGCACCTTCCAAGTGAAACGTCGTCTCTCATTCTCAGGTTCTTTTTGGACGTTGCTTCGATTTTAATGTCAATTTGATTTGAATTTACGAATTGTTGTATCACATTAGTTGTTAAGAGATTAGATTTTTAGGGTTTTCTAGAGTATTTTCGTTTGGATTTACAAATTGTTGCTTCAATTCTTCATTGTATTTCTACAAATTCTCAGATCTGCACGCTTCCCTTCTTAATTTCTAAGTTGTTTATTTGTTTTGTTTGATTGTTTTCCATCCTCAATTTTGTACATATTTTCGTTGTATTTGTTTTCGTGATTCTGTTTGTGTGATGCTCCAGGTTCAAGAATTTAAATTTTTTTTGTTAAAAAAATACCAATTTGCGTCGGACATAGAGCCACATCCGACGAAAATTGATGTTTTTTTAATAAAAAAACCAAAAATTTGCGTCGGATGAGGCTTTGTGTCCGATGCAAATTGATGTTTTGTATGGTGAAAACAAGGCTTTATTGTTGTCTTTGGGGTGATATGTGCATCAGATTACACTACATATCCGACGCAAATGGTTTATGATTTGCGTCGAATCCCTATCCAACGCTAATCATGTCTAGGACATTTGCGTCGAGACCTATAGTGTCGGACCCGGAGCCGACGCAAATGGTGGTCCCAGATCCGATGCAAATCATCTTTTCTGTACTAGTGAGGGGGTGGCTGGTGAAACAATTGAGTGTTTTAATTCATTTAATGAGAGACTTCGTCTCCAATCAGAGTCTGGGAGTGGAGATGTTGAAGAGAAAGGGAGAGTTTGGAGGTCTAAAAAGAAAAGGTGGCTCTAAAGAAACAACAAATTGAGTTGGAAACCAAGATCGCTTGAACTTGCAAGAATGTCGCAACAATTGGACATACTACAAACATTTTCTATGCAAGAAATCGCTTACCATTTGAGGAGGCGATGGTGCAACAGCTAACATCATGGTTTCAAAACTACAAAATAATGTGAAATGAATTCATTTTAAGTTTGAGCTTAGTTTATGTTTAAATATAGTTTATGTTTGAATTTACTTAATGAAGTTCAATTTAAATGTTAGTTTATGTTTACGTGTAGTTTAGTTTATTTCAAGTTTATGTTCACTTTTCATTCCAAGTTTTTGAAGAAGTTGTAGTTTCTGTTCAGTTTCGTGGCCTCATTGAATTCAGAATTAAATATTTCAATTGGAATCTCAATTCTCAATGCAACTTTTTATATCATTGGTGTGATCCAAACACAATCTCTGTTTTTGATCTTTGAATTGACAACTCAAACATGCTTTTTTACATTATTGTTCTACTTTTTTTATTATTGTTCTTTGTTCTGATAACCTTACATTATTTGTATGTTTTTTACATAATTGTTATTCTTTTGCATTACATTTTTCACACTATATAGTAATAGCATACTTGTTTACCATTTGCTCAAACCAAAACTACCAAAATCGAACACGTAAGCAAATTTAATTTGTATAATGAATTCCTATAAATTAAATTTTAGCTCTTTACACTAGTGGAAAAAACGCTATATGTCACAACAAAACCGCTGCGGTCCTTAAGAGAACCGCAGCGGTAAATCGACGAAAATTTGGGTGGGAAAAGTGGCCTAACAAACCGCTGCGGTTTTCATAAAACCGCAACGGTTAACAGTTAACCGATGCGGTTCTCTATTAACCGTTGCGGTTTTATGAACCGCAGCGGTTTATTTTGTTTTTTTTCCTAAATCCCGCGTGAAATTGGTCGAGTTCCGTACATTTCTTGTGCGAACACTCCCTGCACTCCCTCCTTCCTTAGGTTCGAATTTTCGAAGTTTCCCTCCTTCCTTGTCAATAACGCACCGTCGACGCACCACCGCCGCACCTCCACCGCCGCACCTCCACACTTCATCAACAACAAACCCTAGAAGCTCCCTCCTTTATTTTCATCAACAACAAAGAATTCCCCAGGCTCCTCCTCCGCGGCTGCACTGTGCGTCCTCCTCCGCGGCTGCATCGTGCCCTAGAAGGTCCACCGCCGCACCTCCACCGTGCCCTTAACACCTACATTCCTCCTCCTCTTCTTAGGTACCTAAAATTTCTCAACTTTTATTGAATCTCATCTTTGAAGCTTCAAGTTTTATAATTAATTGTAGTTTTATGAATAATTGTCAGTGAAATTAGGTTGTATTATAGTTAAAGGTTGTAAATTTGATTAATTTGAGTTTAATTAGCTATTTAATTAGTTTAGTTTAGCTTAGTTTAGTTTTGTTTTGTTTGAATTGCTAATTTATACTAATGTTAACTTTTAAACTTTGTTGTTGATTATTGAAGCTAGCTAGGGTCGGAGTGTTGAGCTCGATTTCCCTATTCACAACCTTGATATTGGTATGTTATCACTCATATTTAACTTTCTTTCATAGTAAATTGGTTTATATATATGTGCAAATGTGTATATATTTATCGTTGAATTGAGATTAGATGTAAAATATTTTGTTGTTTTTAAAAACTTATGCTTGCATCATCATATCATATGCCTAGATACCCGTTCGAGACTTACTCATTAGGAGTAAGTCTTGAATAGTCCCCGGTTTGGGACTGTTCTTAGATGTTTAATCTCACTTAGGTGGTGAATGTATGTCTTTAGTTCGATTCTAGAGGAAAATCTTGGCTCGTCGTTTCCCTACTTTTGTTCTCTGGGTACATATGTGTAGATATAAATAACTATATATCTACATCGTGTACTTGGAGAACTGTAGGGAAATGCTGCCGGATTTTCCGTAGATTCGAACTGAAGGCAATACATTCACTAGTGAGATTAGACATCTAAGGATGGGTTAGGTTGGAGTGATAAGGACCCTTGGAAAGCATGCCTAATTTCATTAAATATATATCGTGTATAAACTCTAATAATGTAGTGAAATTCGTCATTGACATTGGGTACTTGTTGCTTGTGTTTAATTAGAGCTAGGTTTGGTTGAAATGAATCATGCATATGGATGTATGGTAGTCGTGACACGTGTGAATTCGTGGATGGGGTCTTTGAATTTTGTGATGCTGCATTAAGTCATCAGGCTGCAAAGGGAACCGAGGGGTTTTATTGTCCTTGTGTTGATTGTGGTAATGTGAGCATCGTTAGTAGCATTGAGTCGCTTAGGGAGCATATCTTTCGTCGCGGGTTTAGACAAGACTACTATGTATGGGTTTGGCACGGTGAGGAGGGTATGTATGATGGTCGAAATGCCATTGTTAACGATGTGCATGAAGAAGGTGAGTTTGATGTCATTGAGAATGACAACATCGAGGATGAATATGAGGATATTCAAGTAGAAGATGATGATGATGAAGGGGATCATATCGAGGAGATGATGGCGGAGGTAGATCATTCTGGCAAACGGCCTCGTATTTTTGAGTGCATGGACGAGGCATCTCAGAAACCGTTGTATCCCGGTTGTATGAGGTACACCAAGCTGACGGCCGTGATAACACTCTTTAATATCAAGACGAAAGCCGGTATAAGTGACTCTTATTTCACTTCCTTGTTGCAAGCATTTGGTGATATGTTGTCGGACGACCATGAACTACCCAAGTCGAACTACTATGCTAAAAAATTGATGTGTCCCTTCGGTTTAGAGTACCAGAGGATACATGCTTGTCCAAATGATTGTGTGCTATATCGAAATGAATATGAAAATATGGATGAGTGTCCTCGATGTGGGAAGTCGCGTTACAGGCGCGCAGGGGTTGGTGATAAGAAAGGTCCTGCAAAGAAAGGTGATGTGGTATCTTCCGATTATACCACGATTCAAGCGCATGTTTTCAATCAAAAAGATGCTAAGAACTTGAGGTGGCATGCGAACGAAGGAAAAAGGACGGTTTTTTCAAACATCCTAACGATTCTCCCGAGTGGAAAGGTATCAACCATTTGTCATAAGACCTTTGGTGCCGAGGACAGAAATTTGAGACTTGGCCTATGCACGGATGGAATGAACCCATTTGGCAATCTTAGTTCTCAACATAGTACGTGGCCGGTTCTTCTAGTTATATACAACTTACCTCCTTGGTTGTGCATGAAACGCAAATACATCATGTTGTCGATTCATATTTCAGGGCCGAAACAGCCTGGAAACGACATAGATGTCTACCTCCAGCCACTTGTTGATGATTTGAGAAAAATGTGGGATGAAGGAGTTTCTGTGTATGACGCACATGCTGATGAGGTATTCACATTTCGTGCCATGCTTTTATTCACTCTTAATGACTACCCTGCTTATGGGAACTTATCCGGGTACAAGAACAAAGGGAAGAAAGCATGCCCGATTTGCCTGGACGACACAGTATCTAAATACATTACTACTTGTCACAAAGATGTTTATATGCTCACCCGAAGGTTCCTTCGACGCGACCATCCTTATCGTAATAAGAAGAAGGCATTCGATGGAACAGTTGAGGAAGGGGTTGCTCTTAGACCATTGACTGGTATTGAGGTTTATGATCAAGTCAAGGGTATTGAAACGATATTCGGCAAAGGAGCGAGTGTTGGTAATAAGGGACTTTGGAAAAAGGAGTCTATTCTGTGGAAACTTCCATATTAGAGAGATCTAGAGGTTAGACATTGTCTCGACGTCATGCACATAGAGAAAAATATATGTGACGCCATTCTGGGGACACTTATGAATATTCCACATAAGACAAAGGATAGCAAAGGGGTGCGACTGTATCTGGAAAGTGAGGGGCTTCGACCAGAACTATGGGCTCAAAAGAGGGACACTAAGAAAAGAAAGAAAAAAGAGAAAGTGTCTGGAAAAGGAAAAGGAAAGGGAAAAGAAAAGGAACAAGAAGAAGGGTCGCCTGCAGGAATTGAAAGAAAAGGAAAGAAAACGGTGAAGGATGATGATAGGAACTATTTACCTCCGGCTTGCTACACTCTATCTAGAGCTGAGAAGCGTCTTTTTTGCGAGTGTTTGTACAACATTAAGGTTCCATCAGGGTACTCATCGAACATGAAAAGATTTGTTACCTTAGACGGTGAGTTGAAATTATCGAGCATGAAGTCTCATGATTGTCATGTAATGATGCAAGTATTCTTACCGATTGCAATTCGAGGGATATTGCCGAAACATGTGAGACATACCATAACACAGAGCTGTGTTCTTTTTTCAATACTATATGTAGCAAAACGTTACAACCCTCGAAGCTTGATGCTCTGCAGGCTAGCGTGATACAGACTTTGTGCAAGTTTGAGATGTACTTCCCACCTGCTTTCTTCGACATTATGGTCCATTTGGTTGTACATCTAGTTCGAGAAATTAAGCTATGTGGTCCGGTGTTTTTGAGGTGGTGCTATCCCTTTGAGAGACATATGGGCTCTTTGAAAGATAAAGTAAGGAATCCGGGCAAACCGAAGGAAGTATAATTCAGGGGATTGTGAGTGAAGAGGTCGGTAATTTTGTGGCTGAGTTTTTAACTAATGTTGATCCTATTGGACTTCCTACATCTCGACACGAGGGCAGACTCGCGGGTAAAGGTACACTTGGCTCCAAAATGATAGTACCTCCTGTTGAAAGGCGCATACAAGCACACTTATTTGTATTGCAGCATATGGTACAGGTGAATCCGTACTTGGATGAGCATTTGGAGGAGTTGCGTGACCAGAATCCAGGTAAAGGGACTAGAGCATTGATGCAGTTGCATAATAAGACGTTTATTGATTGGTTCCATAACCGAATAATGCGTGAAGTAGATTCCAATGTTTCTGAAACTCTGAAGTGGCTAGCATTTGGTCCTCGAGAAGCTGTGCACTCCTATGAGGGTTATGATGTTAACGGATATATGTATTGGACAGATCGTCAAGATCAAAAGTCGAGATCTCTCCAGAATAGTGGTGTTTCAGTAGAGGCATCATCTACACAGTATGCAAGTGCCAAAGACAAGTCTCCTATTGATGCTAGATTGTTATACAATGGACGAGTTCAAGATATATGGGAGCTTGACTACTCTGGTTTCACGGTCTGCTTATTTCGATGCAAGTGGGTTGAGTATAACCGGCGTTACATAAGAAAAGATGACCCTTGTGGATTTACTCATGTAGACTTGGGTCGGTTGCGTGATAGTGAAGAGCCATTCGTGCTTGCATCACAAGTTAAGCAAGTATTCTACGTAACTGACCCTTCTGATAACAAGTGGTCAATTGTTGTTCCGGGAAAAAAAAGTATACTCGGAGTTGGTGATGTTGAGGATGAGGATGAGTATGATGCGTTTGAAGACACCCCGCCTTTCACCATTCCCAACTCCGATGTCACTGATGCGGAGTTAGCGACAAGTTACATGCGTGCAGATCACGGGGAAGGGATAATGGTTGATACTTCAAATGAAGGTGGCAAAAGTAAACAATAGGCTCGACTTCTTTGGTTCCAATTCCAGCTTTCGGCTTTGCAATGTCATTTTACTTTATTTTTCACTTTTAGCCGCATGTAGTGTCATGTATAGTTCTTATTACTGTATATATATGTATTTCAATCAACTAAACTCGCTTCACATGTATTGAAACCCATTTTGGGTAAGTGAATGTCATTTCAGGCCAATTTCGGCTTTTCAACCTCAATTAACTTAATTTCTCGCTTTTAGCCGCATGTTAGGTCATGTATAGTTCTTATTAGTATATATATATGTATTACAATCAACTAAACTCGCTTCACATGTATTGAAACCCATTTTGGGTAAGTGAATGTCATTTCGGGCCAATTTCGGCTTTTCAACCTCAATTAACTTAATTTCTCGCTTTTAGTCGCATGTTAGGTCATGTATAGTTCTTATTAGTATATATATATATGTATTACAATTAACTAAACTCGCTTCACATGTATTGAAACCCATTTTGGGTAAGTGAATGTCATTTCGGGCCAATTTCGACTTTTCAACCTCAATTAACTTAATTTCTCGCTTTTAGCCGCATGTTAGGTCATGTATAGTTATTATTAGTATATATATATGTATTACAATTAACTAAACTCGCTTCACATGTATTGAAACCCATTTTGGGTAAGTGAATGTCATTTCGGGCCAATTTCGGCTCAACCTTAATTAACTTAATTTCTCGCTTTTAGCCGCATGTTAGGTCATGTATAGTTCTTATTAGTATATATATATATATATATATATATATATATATATATATATATATATATATATACAATTAACTAAACTCGTTTCACTTGTATTGAAACCCATTTTGGGTAAGTGAATGTCATTTCGGGCTAATTTCGGCTTTTCAACCTCAATTAACTTAATTTATCGCTTTTAGCCGCATGTTAGGTCATGTATAGTTCCAATTACTATATATATATGTATTAAAATCAACTAAACTCGCTTCACATGTATTGAAACCCATTTTGGGTAAGTGAATGTCATTTCGGGCCTATTAGAGTCACTTAAAGTCGGGTCACATGATTTGAAAACCGAACTGGGTAGATGAATGTCGTTTAGGGTGTAATTATGGATTGTTTTGGGGGGGGGAGGGACCGTGCAAGGGGTGTTGTCAAGCGGGGTGGGGCAGTGAAGGGGGCGATGAAGGGGGTTGTGCGGGGGCGCATCAAGGGGGGCGAAGTGAAGGGTGGGGGCTCATTGGGGGAGAGTGTGCGGTTCGGGGGGAGTGTGCGGTTCGGGGTGGAGTGTGCGGCGAGGGTGGGGGTGTGCAGGGAGGCGCGGGCCGAGGGCGGTGAAGGGGGTGGGGGAGTGCGGGGGTGAGGGCGTGCGGGGGAGTGAAAGGGGGCGGTGTGCGGGGGGTTGTGCGGGGGGGGGGCGGGGTTGTGCAGGGGGCAGTGAAGGGGGGGGATGTGCGGGGGGCAGTGAAGGGGGGGTAGTGAAGGGTGGGGTCATTCGGGGGGAGTGTGCGGTTCGGGGGGTAGTGTGCGGCGAGGGTGGGGCAGGCGTGCGGGGGGCGCGTCAAGAGGGGCGGTGAAGGGGGGGGGAGTGCGGGGGGTGAGGGTCATGGCAGAGGGGAGTGAAAGGGGGGGGTGTGGGGGGTGTGCGGGGGGTTAGTGCGGGGGGCGCGAAAGGAAGGGGGGGAGGCAGGGGGGCAGTGAAGGGGGGGAGTGTGCGGTTCGGCGAGGGGGAATGTGCGAGGGTGGGGGCGTGCGGGGGGCGTCAAGGGGGCGATCAAGGGGTGGGGGGAGTGCGGGGGGTGGGGGGGGCAGGGGGGGTTTCTAATCATATGTTTGTTTAATCTTACGCCTTTCTAATATCGTTTTTTAAAATTTCAGGAGTTTCAAACATGGTCCGAGATGATGTGATTGTGGAGGAAGAAACCGATGATGATTATGATAAGTCATTGGATGATGATGATGAGTATGATGCGGAGAAGAAGAACGATAAAGGTGACCCGGAAGACATAGCGCATGATGAGGAGAAGCGCTTGCGTGAAAGGGAACTTCACTTGGCTGAAATAAATGAGGAGCTAGCCGATAAGGCTCCCCCCATTGACAACAATGCTAGGGAAGATTATCCTTGTATTTCATCCGTCATTGTGCCACACAAAAATGCGGGGGAAGAGGTTCTTAGTACCAAAACTCCAAGTAAAGTTGCAACAAAGAAGCGGAAAGGAAGGGGTGCGACCAAGGGATTGAATTATAACACCCCTATGACCCTCGAGTATGATGATATGGGTCAACCTTGTGGTCAATGGTGTAAAAAGTATGGGTAGCATTTAGGGTTATGTGTGCGCAAACTGAGCATTTTGGTAGGGTGGAAAGATGTGCCCGATGCAATGAAGCAATCATTATGGGAAGACACTTGTGTAAGTTTATTTTTTAACTGAATTACTTTTATTTCCGGCATTTAGGGGCATGTTAGGTCATATATAGTTCCAATAGGTACATATATAACTATAAGAGTCAATTAAACTCCACTTATATGCTTTGAAACACATTTTGGGTAAATGAAGGCCATTTCGGGCCGATTTTGGCCTTTACACTCCAATTCACTTAGCTTTTTGCATTTAGCCGCATGTTAGGTCATATATAGTCCCAATAGGTACATATATAACTATAAGAGTCAATTAAACTCAACTTATATGCTTTGAAACACATTTTGGGTAAATGAAGACCATTTCGGGCCGATTTTGGCCTTTACACTCCAATTCACTTAGTTTTTTATATTTAGCCGCATGTTAGGTCATATATAGTCCCAATAGGTACATATATAACTATAAGAGTCAATTAAACTCCACTTATATGCTTTGAAACACATTTTGGGTAAATGAAGGCCATTTCGGGCCGATTTTGGCCTTTACACTCCAATTCACTTAGTTTTTTGCATTTAGCCGCATGTTAGGTCATATATAGTCCCAACTCCCAATAGGTACATATATAACTATAAGAGTCAATTAAACTCCACTTATATGCTTTGAAACACATTTTGGGTAACTTTTTGTTTGTTTCTTGTTTTTAAAGAATACGTGCCATATTACTCATAATGAGGAAAAAAAGGTGGCGTTTCTATCCACGGTGGCCGGAAGATTTAGAGCATTCAAAAGCAAACTAGTAAGTGGGTGGATCACGAAACGGAGAAAGAGGACTATAAAGAGGAGGAAAATTCAAAAATCAACGCAAAATGAGGGTGAGACGGACAAGGAGGCCGAAAAAGAAACAAAAAAGGAAGGGGGAGAGGAAGATACATTTCAACCGGATTCTTTGCCTCATCAGATTTGGAGACATATAAAACCAGAAGATTGGGAGGCATTTGTTGCCCAAAATACTACGCCGGAGATGGTGGTATTTATTGCACTTTAAACTATATATATTCGACTTTGCATGTTCACTTTCAATATAATTACATGTGTTTTCTAATTGCCCATGTGAATTTATAGGCTAAGCGTGAGAAACATTCACTCAGTGCAAGACAGAGCAAGCACTACCATCATATGGGTTCCCATACTTATGCGAGCACGAGAAAGTTGTGGATTGACGAGAAATTTTACCCTTCTACCGATACAACCACAACGCCGTCTTCAAACTCTAAGGCCCGCGCCGTCTGTCAAAGTTGATCGTGTCGCTGATTGGTGGTGCTCCTTGCATAGGCGTGATATCAACAATCAAATGACCATTTCAGATCCGGGAACCTTGAAGATAGCCAATGCCGTTGTAAGTACATGCACTACCAATCCCCCACCCCCCGCACACTCCCCACACCCCCGCACACCGCCCCCCACACCGCCCACACCCCTAACAATCCCCCCACCCCCGCACACTCCCCCCACGCCCGCACACTCCCCCCCCACACCGCCCACACCCCTAACAATCCCCCCACCCACCGCACACTACCCCCCTCGCACACTCCCACCCCACCGCACACCGCCCCCACCCCGCACACTCCCCCGCACACCGCCCCCACTCCCGCACACCGCCCCCACCCCCGCACACCGCCCCCACTCCCCGCACACATCCCCCACTCCCCCGCACACTGCCCCCACACACCGGCCCCCGCACGCCGCACACCGCCCCACCCCCTGCTCCCCCCGCACACCGCCCCCCCCCCGCCTCCGCCCCACATAGTGCTGCCCCACCCCCCTGCCGCTGCCGCTTACCATTGTTAATTTCTCTATAGATGGGGCTCAAGCAAAAAGGGGTTAGCGGCGAGTTCACTCCCCAAGGCAATAAAGATGCCCTTTATGAGACTTTGGGAAAGGACCACAGTGGACGTTTGAGGGGTTTAGGTGGTATTCGTCTAGGTGTGACAAAAGCGTATTCTAAAGATTACTCCGTGGGTACAAAATCACGCTCTCAACCACATGATATGGAAGCTATGACACAAGCTATTCGGGAGAAGCTTACGGAGGAAATTACTGAGAAAGTCACGGAGAAACTCACGGAGAGTTTCAACGCGGTCCTCTCACAGTTTGGTTTACCGGCGATACATCTACCTAATCTGGAGCGTCTTTTGGAGGACAAAGCTAGCCATCCTAACACACAAAAATCCCCACCATCTATACTTGAGTTAGAGGTAACTATTATCCTTATAATTTTTAAAACTAAGTAACATGTTATATTCTGTAATTGCATGTTCGTAACCTCAATTTCATTTATTTTTTGAAGGAAGAAACGCCTTGCCAGCTTTTACTAGATGTAAAAGATGAGAGTTTGATTGTGGTGGCTGTAGGAAATGCACAACCACGAAGTGAACGAGCAATAGTTCATCATGAGCCTGTGGACAATGAGCACTTGGCGGTTAGTGTAGTCACCATTACTCCTGGTTACGAAGACTTTGCTCTTCCGCTGCCTAAACCGTCAATTGATATAAATGTCTTGACCGACGCTCGTGGTGGTTATGTGTTGTGGCCACCGGCATGGGTGAGGTTTTCAGACGAGGTAAATTGAAGCAACTTAAATCCATATTCAAAATGATTTGTTTCATACCTACCTACTAACTAAGTTGAATGTTTTTATCGTTGAATTATTAGGTTTTGGAGAGAATAAACAAGCTCAAGGAAAGCAAGGCGGACTCACCTCCTCTAGACAAGGCGAAGAAGGGTTCAGAGAAGAAGGGTTCAAGCTAGCGGGCCAAAGAAGGCCATTTTGGGTAAAGGAATGCAAGATTCAAGTCACCAAGAAAAACCAACTACATATACTTGGATCGAGAAACCAAAGATCAAGTGTCTCACTAAGGCATGCATATGGCTACATGCAAATGCGCGTGATATGTCGGATGATGCACCTCTCAAGGTGAATTTGGGTACCACGCAATTCAACTACTTTGAGGATACATCGACATGGGTGTCTAAGGGTGATTTGAAAGAGTTCCTTTACGGAGAGATGTTGAATGTTTCCTTGATTCAAGTCTTCATGAGGTAAAACATTTGTACTTTTGAAGTAAATAAAAATGCTTTTTTGCAATATACAATAATATATTTATGTTACGAAGTTGGTTGTGCTTTAAAGATTACTCCAAGATGATCGTTGTGGACGCAAGAGCATACAAGAGCAATTTGGGTGGTTATGTCCAAATTTCACTCGAGCCGACAATTGTTTGCAAAACACAAATGAGGTGAAGGAGTATATTTGGCTATGTATCAAAACATCTCTACGTGCACAACATAAGTTCATACTTGCCCCTTGATTTGAAGAGTATAGTTCTTAACCTTGTATCTATTTTTACCACTTTAATTATCATCTATACTAATATATTAAAAAGCGTTCCTAAGAACGTATATATGCCACGTGTCACCATCCCTCATTCAATAACATTATATCCACGTCTTTCTCATATAGTAAAAAAATGAAGCATTGTTAACGTGAAGATTCGAACCCACAACCTCAAGTATGAAAGAAAGAGATCCAACCATCACTCCACCATACTATTATTGCTTATTTAATCAAAATTAATGATGATATATGAATGGAAAACTTTTGAAATCTATATAATGAATGAGATGACTTTTTTAAATGAGTATGAGATGACTTATATAACTACTACTAAATTGTAGCACAGTGAAACCCCGGGGCATCGCCTGGGCCTAAATACTAGTTATATATGCAATAGAAGTACTCACATGATTGCTTCCTTACTTTTTTGGCATTTTAGTCTCCATTGGTCGCTCGTTGTGATTTGTCCTTCAAACAACACAGTATATCATTTTGATTCTGTAGCTCAAGATCCACCACGACACTTATTCCTCAAATCATGCATAAATAGGTATATTTGTTATTTAAAATGCTAATAAGCATTACACTTTTTACTAATTTCATTCTTTGGCCACTTCTCACATGAAATTAACTTAACTACAGTTCTTTGAAGAAATTTAAGAGCACGGGAAAAATACCTGAATGGAAAGCAATGAAGGTAATACATATTAGTTAAGCTACGTACTTCTTTCTTTTAGCAAAAAACAACCATGTATGTTAATTACATGATTTTTTTATGTAATTATATGATTAGTGTGCTCAGCAACCAGGGGGAACCGAGTGTGGCTACTATATTTTGAGGTTCATGTTCGATATAGCCTCAAGTTACAAGGAAGTCGGGGATATTGAGAAGGTATATATATATATATACATATAAAACTAATATTAATTTAAAGTCGATTTTGGCCTCTTAAGCTCAATTTCTTTAGTTTCCCGCATTTAACAACATGTTAGGTCATCTACACTTCTAACAAGTACATACATAACTATTAGAATCAATTAAACTCCACTCATATGCGTTGAAACCCATTTTGGGTAAATGTATGTCATTTAGGGCCGATTTTAGCCTTTAAAGCTCAATTCACTTAGTTTTGTTTTCTTTCCGCCTTTAGCCGCATGTTAAGTCATATATAGTTTCAATAGGTACATATATAACTATAAGAGTCAATTAAAGTTCACTCATATGCTTTGAAACCCATTTTAGGTAAACGTATGTCATTTAGGGCCGATTTTTGCCTTTAAAGCTCAATTCACTTAGTTTTGTTTTCTTTCCGCCTTTAGCCGCATGTTAAGTCATATATAGTTCCAATAGGTACATATATAACTATAAGAGTCAATTAAAGTTCACTCATATGCTTTGAAACCCATTTTGGGTAAATGAAGGCCGTTTCGGGCCGATTTTGGCCTTCGAAGCTCATTTCACTTAGTTTCCCGCATTTAGCCACATGTTAGGTCATATATAGTTCCAATAGGTACATATATAACTATAAGAGTCAATTATACTCCACTTATATGCTTTTAAACCCATTTTGGGTAAATGATTGTCATTTTTAACCGATTTTGGCTTTTGAAGCTCGATTTCTTTAATCTCTTTAGAATTATCTAAGGTCTTACTCAAACTAAAACTGATATTATGTGTGTTTCCTTATGTTTAAGGTATTCAACCAAAGGGAGAGTTCTTTCACCACAACCGAGATAAACGAGGTTCGGCATTTGCTAGCACACTACCTTACCGAAGTTTGCATGTGAAGATGATGCCGCGACTTTGAGTTTATTTGTTCTTATTGTTCTACTTGCTAGTTATTTAGGTACAATAATATAATTGATGTTTATTTTGGATTTTAGTACTTAGTACAACTTCATTTGTAGTACATTCTCCAAATTTTATATTTATATATATATTAATTTGACTTGTATACGACGCGCTTGTGGGATTTGTGTCAACTATAGCAGGTTAGATATAATAAAATATTATATATATTCAAATATATATATATATATATATATATATATATATATATATATATATATATATATATATATATATATAACATTAACTGATGCGGTTTACTAAGAGAACCGCATCAGTTAATGTTCCAATGCATACAAAGAGGTTGGCGGCAAAGAACAAACCGCTGCGGTTTCAAGGAAAAACCGCAGCGGTTTTGCCTATTAACCGCTGCAGTTTTGCCTTGGAACCGCAGCGGTTTGTGCTTTGCCGCTGCTGGTCCAACCGTTGCGGGACAAAACCGCAGCGGCAAGCCCGGTTTTGACCGCAGCGGTTGGACTTTATTCCACTAGTGTCAAGTTCCTCTGGTTCTAAGGAGGAAAGAAGGTCATCTTGAGCGAGAAGTGAAGTACATTGCAACTATAATATCAACTATAAATCCAACACCAAGGAATATAATTGCACAAGAAAATGATGAGAGTGAAGTACATTGCAGCCCTAAGAGAAGAGCATAGCCCTAAGGTTTCGGATATGTCTTCCTTCGGATGATGGAAAGTGTGGTTGCAAAGGATGATTGGTTCACAAGAATAAGGATTGTGCTTGACGGTTAGGTCTATCGCCCCAATAGAAGTGTGCATATGCCATTCAAATGCTTGCATATATACGGGGTAGCAGCAGAAGCAGTTGACTTCGAATTAGTGAAATTTCTATTATATATGGCAACACATGGGGGACACCAAAAAAAAGGAAAAAAGAAAAAAAAGGGGATAAGTAACTGCAATATTCAAACAAAAAAAGGAAACATAAAAAAAAGAAAATATGAATGCAGCGAATAACTACCAAAGCAAAAAAAATAACAAAAGAAAAAAAATTGAAAAAAACAAAAAGGGTCACTGACTATTTTATTTAACAAAAAATATATATAAAAAAGAACACTAAAAGAAAGCGTACAATTCAAAAGGAAGTTAGTAACTTCCCAAATCAAATTAACATCAAAATTCTTTGATAAAAATAAAAATTCCTAATTTCTCTCTAACTTCAAAAAACAAGTTACAGTAGAACGCTCCAAATTATTATTCAGAGTTCTTCATCTTCTCCTCTCCGTTATATTCTCTTATCCATCTGCAAAGCAAAAACAAAACATTATTGTCGCTCCAAAGGTAATCCTGACTTTTTCATTATGCTTTGATGTTCATGTGATTCATCATGTTATCAAATATGGGTAATCATTGTTAAACCTCAATTCTCTTATGAGTATGTTTTTCTCTAATTTAACTTTGTAAATAATTTTTCGAAATAATTATTACTAGATATAATTATATAAGAAATTTAACACTGATAACGACTTCACACGCATGGCGTGCATATGATGTTAGTAAATGCAAATGCTGATCATCACCAATACAGCTGGCAGAAAGACGTGAGAACATATAGGTGGGCCTATGTACCTAAGGTGTCCAACACTTAAATAGCCCATTTGGCAGGCTTTTTTGATTTGGGACTAAAGCAAAAAAATATTTAGAAAGGGAATCCCAACCAGATTATCTTTTTTTATATTCGGTAATTAACTAGCCCAAGCAGGGTAGCCCTCATGAGTTGGGGAGTAAGAAGGGGAATCCCAACCCATAAGGAAACTTCCAAAGACTGGAAACTGAGGATTTATACCCAAAAGCAAATATTTACACAAACTTTCCAAATTGGGGTTGATGAAAGTCGTGGGAGCTTCAACCATTTGGCTCCCACAATGACCACAATGCCATAGAGCGCGCCACGTAGGATTGACATGTCATCAAATTTTATTTTTATCTTTTAAAAGAATAAAGTTCTACTTAGATTTAAATACACATAAGGAGTTCTAAATAAGCTAAAATTAGAGTTTGGTTTTGAATGAACAACCTAAATTATTATATTATGTAAATTGTGTATAACTTTTGCTACGTAATTCATAATATTATAATTTTTGTTCCATTGGATAGTGCTCGAAATATGCTCCGAAATAAGATCCATTTACAATATAGTTCTATAACTTATGAAATAGAGTGCGTCACGTAGGATTGCCATGTCCATTGGATAGTGCTCGAAATATGTTCCGAAATAAGATCCATTTACAATATAGTTCTACAACTTATGAAATAGAGAGCGCCACGTAGGATTGCCATGTCATTAATTTTTATTTTAAATATCTTAAAAAATAGAGTTCTACACATATTTAAATACATAAAAGGAGTTTTGCGTAACGAGAAATTAGAGTTTCGTTTTGAATAAACAACCTAAATTATTGTACTTCCTCCGTTCAGTTTTAAATGAAACGAATGCTTTTTCACGCAACCCAACATGCTTCTTTAATCATTAATATCTTTAGTTGTGCACACGTAAAAAATATTAAAAAGTTATAATTTGATAGTATGCATCGAGACGAATCTAACAAGATCCCACTTGACTATGTTTTTCTTTATATAATGGCGATAAATTCGAGTCAAAATTGATCAAATGAATAGTGTCATTTCACCCAATGTTTCATTTAAAACAGAACAGAGGAAGTATTATTTAACTAGATGAATGGTAAGGCATTATTTAGTCTTTTCTTTTAGATAAATATAATACCCCCTCCGTCCCAAAATATAGTTTCTGATTCTATTGTTTTACGGGAATTAAATCTAAGTGGGATAATAAAGATTTTTTGTTTATTTAAATAAATATTGTATGGGAAAAGATGAATTTAAGGGAGAGAATGAAGAATATAATTGGTGAAAGAGCATTAAATGTAACCATAAACTAATTTAAAAAAGTAAATAAATGATGGGGACACGGTTTTAGAGTTGTATATGAACCATACATTTTAAAATCAAAGGCTCATATTGGTGGAAGGGGGGAAATAAGGGGTGGATTTTGATGAGAAAAAATAGAGGGGGTTTTGAAAAGATAATATATATGAGCCATTGATTTTTTATTCAATGGTTGATATTGCTCAAACTCTACATTATTGTAGAGTTCTTTTAGAACTTTAGAGGACCTAAACACCGGCCTTACTCAACTGAACGAAAGCAATTTAGTATTGCAACCAATTTTATTATGGAAACTTTGTTGTTACAACAAAAATTAAAATCTATATCGATAAAGTTACATATATATTAGAGTTTTGGTTAATAAAAAAATTAGAGTATGATTTTAAAAAATTACCTTAGAATATTATAGAGAGCTCCACCTAAACATGACATGTCATTCTTTTTAATTTTTTTTTTCAAAATAGTGTTTAACATAGATGTAAATACATATAAGGTGTTTTTAATAAGTGAAGATTACACTTTGATTTTAAATAAACAACCTAAATTATTCAACTATGTAAATTGAGTATAATTTTTGCTACATAATTCGCAATATTATAAATTTCTTACCATCGGAGAGTGCTCGAAATATGTTTCCATATACAATATAGTTTTACAACTTATGAAAATATATTTATTTAGATGAACAATAACATATTATTTATTCTTTATTTTAAATACATATAAAAATAACTATTAAAATAGCGTATTATATGTGATAATAGCAATTATGTCTTTCAAAATAAAAGTTTTAAAAATTGAGTTATATAAAGATAAAAAAAATACATATCTGTAGTTTTGAGCATACCATGATGGCATTACATGAAGAATCAAATGAAAGTTTGTCAACGACATAACAGAGGTATTATGCAATTGACTAATTATTTTATTCCTAGAATATTTATTGTATACATAATTATTTATCTTTTTCTTTTTCATGTATCTATATGTCAGATCTTATTCTTTTCTAAATAAACTTAGTTCTACTAAAACTAATTGGGAAATTAAGGTTCGAGTTTCTAGACTATTTGAGGTCGCAGATCATAAAAAAAGGGGTAAGTTTGATAAGTCTTGATATGGTCATGATTGACGAAGATATTTTTTTTCTCTTAAATAATATTTTCGATTATTAATGGAGGTTAGTTTTATATTTAATTTATTTTATTCATGATACCATCATTATGATCTTCTTTTTGGCTTTTTCATCTTCAATTCTATATGCGTTAGTGTTTATGTGCTATATTGAAAGTTGAAGTTATGGCTGACACTCATATTTTTTCTTTATTCTTTCTGTCCTGTATCTATTAAATTATTACCCTCTACTTTCTTAAAAAATCGTTCAGGTATTTTTCATGTTAAAACTATATTAGCTATTTTTAGTCATACCAATTATTGGGATACTATTTAATAATATACTTAGTTACAATATTCAATTGGATATTAAAAATATAAATTCATATATCACAATAACAAATCTAGAAATTAAAGTATATTGACAAATACTTTCTCTGCTTTTTCTACTTCAACAATAAGTTTGGGCATGATTTTTAAGGAAATAAAAGAAAATAGCTAGTTTAGGATAGAGGGTTTAACTAGAGTAGGGGATAGGTAAATGCTTAATAAAGTAAACGCAACTTGAGGCAATTTGAGTAATTAATGATGGTTTTATTAACATAAAGTAAAGACGATATTGTTAACTATAGTTGTTTTTTTTTTTACCAAAAGTAGAATGGTTCCAATAACTGAAACTACCAAAAGTGGTAATTGTTACGATTAAAAAAAGAATGGAAGAAGTATATAAATAATACAATGGTGTTGAAAATCTCATTTCACAACAACAAAAAATCATCAATGTTAAATAAAAATTTGCAAAAAAATAAAATAAACAATAATCCGCTTCAAAACTAATTGAAAAAAGTACTATTTTCACTTTTCACTTTTCACTTTTCACTTTTCACTTTTCACTTTTCACATTAGAAAATAGAATAGAAGTTGCCGAATCTGCCCGAAAGCGTGATCATTGAAACACTACTAAGAACGAAGACGAGGTTGTTGAGGTTATTCCAAGTTTCCAACCATCACCCATCTCTCTTCCACCAAAATTGGCCACGATTGAGTCCCTCTTTTTTTTAATTTTATTTTATATATATTCTCCATACTACGTGGAATTCATCCGTTGGAAAATAGACCCAACAAATGTCCTCCCATAACATTGTTACTCTTTTGTTTCCATATTAGGTAAACAAAAATCTCCTCTCTTTTTTTAGGATATCATCATTTTATATATTATGTATATGGGTTGTAATGGTCCGATCCTCTGCTTACTCTCAATTTTTTTAATTGAATTTGTTGATAATATCCCTGAAAAAAGAACCCCTTTTTAGTGAACAATTTCCTTGTTTCTCTTGTATTTTGTTTTCTGGAAGAATATTGGTTTTGTTTTTAGTGAATATGTGCTTGTAAATTCTATTATTAATCATTCATAGCATACTGTCAGTTCACTGCATAAATGTTTCATGCATAATTTTGCATAATTGGCTTCACCCATCTTTAAATTTTCCATTTCTGATTTCCACCCGCATATTTAGAGATTTAGGGAATTTCATGTTCTGTTTTACTTTCTGTTGTTAGCATAATATGCTTTTATACAATGAAGTTTCAGTTTCTGATGGATAATTAGGGTTTTCTTTAAATATTTTATATTATTTTTTATTTGACATTTGTATGTTGCAGATGAACTGGGGAGTTTTGGAGAGCTACAATCAGAGATTTCAAACTAAACTTTTGTCTTCTACATGTAACTGTTTTTATGAATTTGGGGAATTTTGGTCTATATCATGAGAAAATTGAGGGGGTAAGTGAATGGGGACACTGGGTATAGGTGTTAGAGGGGTTACCCAATTATCTGAAGTGCAAACACAACAGTGTAGATTAGGAAATTCTTGGTATAAGCTAAATGTGGTTCATTCCCATTTGGGTATCTTAGGTGAGAGAACAGGAAGCATGAATATTGATGAGTTTATTAAAAATGATTGGACTGCTGAAACCAATCAGTCCACTGGTGTGGAAGGAAGCAATAATGGTTGTTCAGCGAAGTCGTTACAAAGTCAGGGAAGCCTACGTTTGTCGAGGACGGTTAGTGAGAAGATGGTTGATGAGGTGTGGAGAGAGATACAACAAGGGGGGAAAATTACTAGTAGTCAGGGAGTGAAGAGAGAGCCTTCCATGGGTGAAATGACTTTAGAGGATTTTTTTAGCAAAAGCAGGAGCCATGGATGAGTGTTCTTTAGATCCTGTAATGCCTTTGGATATTGCTTCTACCTCACAATGTTTCTCGCAGCAAATGGGTTTATCTCCGGCCCCTTCGATTGGTGCACTATGTGATAAGCCCAATTCAGGTCGGAGAAGGGACTTCACAGGTACAGTTGATAGGGGCACTGAGAAGAGGCTTAAGAGGAAAATTAAAAATAGGGAATCTGCTGCTCGTTCTCGTGCCAGGAAACAGGTTAATCTGTTTTGTTTTATTTTTTGTTTGGAAGTAAATTAGTCCCACCCTGCCCGTTTTGTGAGACTTTTAATTTATCTTACCTGTATGTATGGACAGGCTTACCACAATGAATTGGTGAGCAAGGTTTCGCAGCTTGAGGAGCAAAACATGAGGCTTAAGAAAGAAAAGGTAGTTGCAATTTTTGAACTCTCTAAATTTGGTAGTTTCGTTGTCTTGTTTGTCTGATTGATGGTTCCCTTGCTTTTTTCATCTTTGGTGCAACATTCACTCCTCAATCTTATAAGCTGTTTCAACTTACGTACAATTTTAGTGATTGGTTATGCTCTATGTTACCTGGACTTGTATACCCATGTCTGACACAGGTATGTGTCCAAGTGTCTGACTCAGCTATTCTATGAAAATTTTCAATGATTTTGGCCCAAAATGAAGTGTCCAAGTGTCCGTGTACACGTCCGAGTGTCAAGGATCTGACACGGGTACTTGAGGTGAATTAAAGAGTCCATGTAACTAAGGTTATGCTTGATGGCCTCAATTTATGTTTGTTATAGGAGTAGGTTCTATGGTGCAAATATATCATGCGCCAAAGTATGACAGCTTCATTGAATAAAATCTTTATTAATGTTTTCGCCTATCATGAGTCGTACAGGAATAGTCTAAGTTCTTTATTCAAACCTATTCGGATTATATGCCATGTTGCATCTGCATTTTGTGTTCTTAATACAGCAAGTGCTTAACCATTATTTTTCTTAACTTCCATTTTTTGAAAATCTAAAAAATGTCATTTCCAAAATTAGAATTAGTTACAACCAAGAACGCTTCAAATACCACTTTCCAGCGCATGTGTGTCCATACACCGGCTAAGAATCAAATTTCAATTTTCTATTTCTTATACCTTATGCTTTCTAAACGATGTACTAAATAATCTTCCTTACAGAAGACATTACATTATCTCCTAGTGGCAGCTTGGCATGTGAAACTGTTTTTCTCATTTCACACCACCTAGATAGCTGCAGCTAAGCCTGTCTTCAGAATCAGATTTTTAGGCTTCATCCCCTTTATTTGACTGCAGAACCAATCCATAATCTGCTTCCAAATTTTACTTGGGATGTTGAGGCATACACTTGTGAGCATTCAGGTTTCACAAATTGCCTCATTTTGAATGAAACGATGATTCTGGTCTTCCACCTGTTTCTTGCAGAACATGAGCTTGAGTTTAGCTGACTGTGCAACTTTAGTAACCTGTCCTGATTGGTATCCTTTTGTGAACAATAAACATAATTCACATATTATCTCTGGGTTTAGATAATGGAGATCATGAGATCTTAGTTCACGCTCAAGTCTCTCCAGCACATAGAAGGTTTTATACTCTAATTTTAGTGCTTAGTGGTGGAATAAATCCAGATCTGTTGATTTAAATATTCACCGATGTTTGCTATTGGAGGTGAAGACTCGCACCAAGTTCAGGTAAGCTTCTATTGAGGTTAAGGGTATAGGTGTTCTGATGAGTGGTGAAGTGATGATTATTCATAGTACGAGTGTTCTCATGATCATGATTATTACGGATTACCTACTCTTAGAAGCTTAAGTTGTTTCATGTCTCCAAGATTGGTCCTTATGTTTGGAATTTTTTTTAAATGTTTAAGGAAGATGCATAAGAAGACCTTGTTCAGTCTATAAAAGTGGGTCCTTGTTCTAATTAGATTAAGGACATACTAGAAAGTTTAGTCATTGTTGATTAACTTCCTTGAGGTTGTTAATTAGTATTTTTTTAGCTAATTTAGTGGATCTTTTAAGTGGTCTATCTCTTGGTTTTATGGAGGTTGATGAACATGGACCACACAAATAACCTATTTGAGAAAATGGGGTTTGAGGATTGTCTCTAGTCTAGGATAAAGAATTGGAATGGAGAAGTAAATTAATTGACGTCTAGGATGAATAATGAGCAGTTGTTTGTCCTAACCATGGGCTTTTTAGTGATTTTAAATTTCTCTTCTTTATTGTTATTTTGTGAGGACTTCCTGTTTTTTGGGTGTGTTTGGCTTTTATCTGCAAAATAGTTCTTTTGCATAAAATAAATAACAAAGAGAAAAAAATCTCAGATCTCTATTTTAATGAGAGCTTACTCCAAAGAGTTATAGATTTGGGGTCCCATTGTATATGTGACATAAGGGAAGATACTTTTGTGGAGCATTATGCTTCTCGTATATCTGTGGCTTAATTGTATAATTTCCTATCTGTTTTACTTCGACAAAAGCTTCCTGAACCCAACTAATTGAACCAAAAACCATATTTGAGTCTTCGAGCCAGTGCCTTTGCAATTACTTTATTCTGTGCTACTCCACAACAAGCTATTGGCCTATTATCTGTCGTTATCATTGAATGATAAGTTTTGAGGATTAGGAGGTTAGAGATGCATTTTTTTTTCTATCTCAGCATCCTCCATTCAATGAAAAAAGTTGTTCATACTATGCTTTCTGGAACAAGTCAGCTAAATATCTATCAACCTCAGAGTTTCCTGATCTGCTGAGAATTTCTTGCATAAGGCCAGCTGCGGTTACACTGTAAAAAATAGTCCAGCCCTTGCTATTCCAGGATCATTAACATTAAGTTCTGTTAAGAAGTACCCATAATATTAGCCAAGGCAGCTACCTGTCTCTCCATAATAATCTTTGGATCTGTCATTGTGCCATTGCTTAGTAGTCAGCCTGTTATTATTTCATCTTTTCCTCATGCTCTTCACTTTGGCATGAAAGCACCTTGCATTTATGTTCACTTCATGCAGCTAATTTGTTAATGACTTCTGCTTGCATGTAGTCTTTTCCGGCAACAGCAGAATTTTCATGTTGCTGCTTGCCTACTTTCAGCCCTTTCTTCTGAAATTAACTCTGTGATCTGCGTTAAGCTTGACAAACAATAACTGAAATTGTATTTTGTGAATAGGGGCAAGAAAGCTCTATAAAGATGCTGGTTTAATTAATGATGCTCAGATTTGAACACAGGTGTAGATTAAGTAAATGAAATGGGCAGTCTTGGTCCTATTGAAAATAGCAGTTGAAAGGAAGACTTAAATCTCAGTAGTTGGAGCAATAGTTCAAGTTCTAGTTGTAGTAATGTTGATTATTTACTTTTGTCACGAATACTTGATACCATTGTAATCTTTAGAAAGTACTTTTAGGTCATGGTTATGAAGTATTGTGCCTCCAACCGTTTTAGAGTACATTTTTTTCAACTTGAAAGAACAATTTTTTGTCAGGTCTAATTAGTTCAAATTTGCTCAAATAAGTTCTAAGAAGTTCAGATAAGTTTCTCTAACATCTTATAAAACAAGATTTAATAAGTTCCGATAAGTTCAATTTAGATAAGTTTAGTTCGGATAAGTTCAGATTATCCCAAGAAAAATAAGGTGAAGAGAATGCACCATTAGTAGACGCTGAATCAGGAAATTTGGAGAATTCAATACAACGCAACATATTTGTTTTTTGAAAATTTCAGGTGGTAAATGTAGCACATTTATTAATGTCTGTATGTATAGATGTGTTTTAGCGAGTATGTTGCACGTACAGTCCTAGTCATGAGATGCAGATTTGGCAATAATCTTTTTAAATTCCAATTTTAAGTAAAATGCTGGTTTAGTGACCTTGTAGTTTTATAACAAATCATGGTGGTTTTTGTTAGACTATGGTATCACGATTGATGAAGCTCTTTGCTCCCACTTTGTGATGGAAGCAGTTGAATTTTTTGAGTTATTTATACGTGTCTTGGCTATATGACGATATCCTCAGCTAGCATCTAACATGTTGAGTACTTGTTTTGACCATAGAATTCTAAGCTCTAATAATTACTTAGCCTGATGATAAATCGTGCTTTGGAGAATTATCTAAGTAGAACATCATATTTTCGTCAACTTAACCGACTTGTTTTATGAAGAGTCCACGTCAAGTACTTTCCGAGTCTCTTACCTCTTAGATGAATTTATACATGAGCTTGGAGAGATACAAAAGATTCGAAAATGAATGAAGAACTAAAAGGAAAAAAGAATAATGAACTTTGTCATATGTTTGCTATTGATGTCTCGTGTTTACAAGAGTTAATAGTCAAAAAATTTTCTTAGTATATGTGTTTGTGCCACAGCCACATCCAATGTTTAATTGTTTGTACTTTTTTGTTTAGTCCTCGACGTGATGGAGGGTTGCTTTACTTATAAACTTCTTTTAAGGTATTATTTGAGTAAATGTCTTCTTACAATTAGATTAGAGTTCATTACAAATACTCTAAATTTGTGAAGTAACATTACTTGACAAATCCAAACATAGCTTAAAACCCACCTACATGGTTTAATTTTAATCACTTATAAACTATAATATCGGAAAAAAGCACATTGAAGTAACCGAATGTAAAGCCGATAGGTGTTAAGAAAAGATGAGCGTGGCTCAACCTTGAGATCCCCCAACATGAGCTCTGCTTGCGGCTCGTGTGAGCTAGAGTCTTCAAAGTAAAAGCTTGGCTCATATTGTCTTTGGGTGGGATTTTTTTCTTTTTCTTTTTCTTTTATGGATAACAAAGGCTTCACTTTTTTCCCCAGAAATGTGGTACAACTTCATAAAATAGCCTTTCTTATCTTTTGTGGGGAAAATGTTTTGTTTTACAAAAATGTGGGATAAATGCATAAAATGGTCATTTTTCACTTTTTAGAGAACAAAGGATTTGTGTTTTGTTTCCCAATCAATAAGATCCAAATTCATAAAATAGCTTTAATTTTATATATGTTAGGGTTTATATTCTGTTTTTGAACCAATGTGGGACAATATTATAAAGTAACACTATCATTCGCTTTTTTAGATGAGATAGACTTGATATTTGTTTCTTAACCAATGTGGGAAATTTTAAACAAATAGTCATTGTGTTTTTTGTCAATAGAGAACATCTGGTTATTTTATATCCTTCCAACCAAGGAGACAATTTGAGGTATCATTTATTTGTTATGAATAAAATAAGGTGGTCACTCACTTTCTTAAACAATGTGGGACTTTTTCTTTTATATTCAATTAACGTTATTTAATTATGTTTGCAAAGCACGTGATTACCTTTTTTATCAAGTACAATTTTACTTACGTTTATTTTACAACTCGAATTCTTCGATTTCGGTTTATTTCAAATAGAAATTCGTTTGAAATGAATTATTGTCATCTAGATTGCGTTGATTTCCTTTTAAGATTATACTTTAGCCGTTAAAATATCTAAGCATTCGCCAAAGATTTTGGATAACCTTTTGGTTTATGTTTTAAATATCCAATGCGATTTCGTTTGTAGGTTATTTATAAGTTTAATTATAGGATAGTGATATTTTATAGAGAAACTAAGGTTGTTATTTGTTTTCTAAACAAATGTGGGACATTTAATATTGCATAAAAATAACTTTTGAATACATGTTATGTTTTCCTAAATTGGAAAGGACACGGTACTTGCTACATATTATTTTTGGATACTTTTTTTGCATTGAAGGCATTTCTGTTAGAATCGCGATCCAGATCGTAGGATCATACGATCCACATATGGCAAAATGATCTAGACCGTGTACATAATCGAACTGCCAGCAACAAGATCGATATAGGATCGGTCAGGAACGCATAGAGGATCGGAACAGGATCTATTATCGTACAATATAGTTCTAAAATAAGGTTTACGGTTTTTTCACCAAATACCCCGACAAATCACGAAATTCACCATATACCCTTAATGTTTCAGATATTCACCATATACCCCTGAGTTTTCAAAACAGTGCACCATCTACCCTTTTTCTAACGGACGTTAAGTCGTCGTTAGCTTTATTTACGATATTGCCATTATTAACTCCTAACCCTAAATCTAAACCCTAATCCCTAAAATCTAATCTAAACCCTAACCCACCCGCTCCCCCTCCCCCTCCCCTCCACCAGCCCCCCACCCCCTCCCCCTCCCCTCCACCGCCGCAGCCCCCACCCCATCCCCAGCCCACCGCCCAGCCCAGCCCAGCCCTGCCCTGCCCTGCCCTGCCCAGCCCAGCCCAGCCCCCTCCCCCTCCCCCTCTCCCTTCCCCTCCCCTCCGCCGCAGCCCCCCACCCCTCCCCCTGCCAGCCGAGCCCCCCACCCCCTCCCCTTCGATTTCTCTCTCACCCAACGCTGGTTTACTTCCAGCCACCACAAGCACACACGAAGCACGACCTCCAGCCAGCAGCCCGGCAGGAGCGCCGGCCGAATTCGAGTCAGCAGCATGCGAGAACTAACCCCCTCCCCGTGCCGGCAGCAAGGCCGACCAACCCCGCAGCGTCGCTCGCCGGCAGCACGCGAGAACTAACGCAAGAATTTGAGTCGGCAGCACGCGTGAACTAACCCCCCCTTCCCGGAAAGCATCTGAGCCACACCGCCCTTCCACGGCCTCGCCGGCCAACCTGAACCCGCCAGAATATGCCGATAAGGCGGCAGTGCAGGTGTGAGAGAGGAGAGGGGGTATTTGGTGAAAAAACCGTAAGGTTTAATATTTGCTAAAGTCAACTTCTTTGAAAAAAAAGGCACAAGCCCAAAATAAAATCACCTAAAATGGATGAACATAAAGCTCAACCTTTATTCTTCAATTTATATATTTTTTATATTTGATGAATTAGTTGGTGATAATAATACTTTAGAACGTCGAGTAAGAACTCCGTTCTTTTTTGATTGGTAAATGCTAAGGCATTAGGGATGTCGACTATGTCAAAATAAATATGGCTACATTGAAATATATTTTGAAATTTTAGTTTTAAATAGTTAATCATGTTTTTTTTTTACACAAACGGTATTTTAGGCTACTTCCAAATTGTTTTCTTGAATTGTCATTTTTACTACTTACTTATTAGGTTATGCTATATACATAAAGATCTCAAGTTCAATAAGTGTCAATGAAAAAAGACTGAATATTATCGATTTAAATGTTAAATATCATTTTTTTTGGATAATTTGATCAATTTCGTAGAATCTTACGATCCTACGATCCGATTCTATCCTACTTATGTCATCGATCCAAAGTAGGATCCCGATTCTGATAACATTGGTTGAAGGTACACGTCTTTTAATGTTAAAGTAAACTCTTAAAGTATGTGTGGGGACCTTGTTTTTTTTGTGGATATAAATATGATTTGTTTCAGTTATTGTGGTCCAAAGCCATAACTTCTATTCTTGTTTTATTGATTTATTTGTCTTTTGCCTCCATTTATCTGTTGTTTGATGTTTTGTCTTCTTTTATATCACTGAAATCATAGTTCGTTCTTTGATTCGATGTTAATTGGTGAAAGGTAAAAAATTTAACATCAGCTCATTTTCTTTGTGGTTAATTGTTCAATGTCAATTATTGAAAGCTAAAATTTTAAGTAGCTATTGTTATAAATTATAATAGACTTTGTGCAAAAATATGTTGTTGCCATTTACACTAAATTAAAATTATAATTCTGATAATTTTGTGTCCGAAATTGTTAGCTAATATTATGAAGTGGAAGAGTCTGCAGTTCTTATATAAATTAATCATCTGTTGAGCACAAGATTGGTCCTTTGTGATTTTTTATGTACGAGCACTTAAAAAACTTAATCCATAAGTGTAGGCCCTCCTACTTTAAAAATTATGGCTTCACACCTAGATAGAGATATGTTGTGATATGGGGTTAGTGATGAGAATTGAGAGGTGTGGGATTTGATGTGTTCATTAAAGCAAAATGTTTGGGTTTTTTGAGAGATTGGTGTCAAAAGGTCTGATTATGCCCCAAGAGAAAATGGGGGTGGTTTTGTACTCTTGAAAGAAGTCTCTTTTTGAGCAATTGTGCTAATATTGGTAGATTTTCTTGGGTAGTTGTCTTGCAATAGCAACACATGCTTATCCATGAAACTTAATCTCTCATATGTCTTTATCTTGTTCGTGTTCGTTGGTCCGGTTTATAATGGAAATGGTTATTGCATTGTATTCTTACCTGGGCAGCAGCGTTTCTTTGCCTGATTTCTTTCTTATTCCTCTATTTGTAATGTTCCTAGATGTGCATTTATAATGCCTATGGACGCCTTCCCATGACGAGGATGTAAAAGACAACTTACTTCTATGATTTTTTAAGGTTTAGGCTTTGCAATTAATTGATGTGAAGGATTCTGGGGTGTGGGTGGGTGTTTGTTTGGCTACATCGCTTTGCATTTCTTAACCTTGAGTTCTTAGTATTGCGCCTTTTGCTAGTGAACCTTATAAGGGAGGCTAGGATCTTGTTAGGTATTCTTAGGCTTTGCTGAGTTAACAGTGAAACTTGCTCGCATGTGTCTCTTTATCTTTGCAGGTGTCCTATCTTTGGAGGAGGGTATTTGTGGAGGGTCTAGGATTTGTCCATTTGTTGGTTTTGGATTGATTGCAGTCTTGCGGGGTTGGGAGGGATCATGGAGAAGTAGTTATGGCTCAATGTTCTTATGGCTATTCGTCTGGTTATGTGATGGAGGAATTTGCATCTTTTTAGGAGGCACCTGATTATGCACTCTGTTGTGCAACAGAGTGATAATCCGTGGCTAAGACTGCCAGATCTGAAGGATTTGGGTTAACTCATAGTTGTTGTTTTTCTTTGAGGACATGCCCTCCTACATTGCAATCTCACTTTTTCACAATCTTTTCAATCTTTTCCTGATCTGATAATTAGAAAGATAAAAATAAAAAACAGAACACATTGCCATTTGTTTAATTGATGATTTTAGTTTAATTCATATCTTTGATGTGAAAAATTATTGAATCTCTTGCCTCCAGTGGAATGTCTAGGCTTAATGAGATGGGGAGAATTGTGTTTCGAATTGGTAGTATAGTGCACTCTGACAGCGCAGTAGGTGATGTCAAAATCTACCTACCATGGACTGCATACTGTGTAGGCTGTTTTCATGTTTTTAATCCATGACTTGAACTTGAAGGTTGCAAAAATGGACATGCAACAAGGCTAATTATGTTTATAAATTATGAAGTACTTCCTCCGTTTCAAAATACTTGACGCGGTTTGAAAGTGTCAACCCTTGTTATTTTTTACTTATAGGGAATTAGATTTATTAATGGTTAAAAAAAGCATAGGGGTGTAAATGATGCTAGTCGGGTTCGAGTTTGAGCAAGCTCGACTCGACTCATTAGCATTTCGAGCCGAGCTCGAGTTGAGTCGAGCTCACTCGAGTCGAGTTTGATCGAGTTTTGACCGAGTCGAGTTTTGACCGAGTAGATTTCGAGTACCTTACAAGTGTCTCATGTTAAAAGCAACCCTAAGGTAGAAAAATGTTGAATTTAGGTATTTTGTATTGATAATTGAGTTTTCGAGCTTCTCACGAGTTTTCGAGTCGAGTATCGAGTTGCTCAACTCGACTCGCCAACATCTCGAGCCGAGTTCGAGCTCGAGTCGAGCTCACTCAAGTCGAGTTTTGACCGAGTTTTGACTGAGTCGATCTCGAGTAGCTCGCGAGTTGTCTCGTCTCATTTACACCCCTAGGCAATCGCGTCGAGAGCAAGCCTGAGGGGTGGTGAAAGGGGAAACCGCCCAGGGCCCAAAAAATTAAAGAACTTTGAGTATATATAATTAAGCATGTGTCTTACTAACTGTGAATTGAAGCTTGGTCTGGCAGTACATTTATGAACTTGCCATGGGTCACAAGTCACTAGTTTGATTCTCCTTTATCATTTTCATATTTTGTTTCTTTTTTTTAAAACATGCGCAGCTCTTGTGCTTTAGTAGTTTCCTCTTCCAGTGACAAAATATGGTATAATATACTTGCTAGTTGTTGTCTTGCAAACTCCTTTTCTTTCAAATATTGGCAATTTCATGAGATTAAATTATATGCATATAAAATTATGTCTATTCTTAATAAATGATAGCAAAGTGTTTGAATGGAGAACATTTAATATGTAGAACTAGTACTTTAGTTTATAAAAGCATTTTGATTTGAACTCTTTTTTTTTTTATCTTTATAAGATAATAATTTTATAATGACAATTAAAAACACTCAAATTTTATATGCATATATCTTTACAAGTTATAAACGACTTTTGTAAGTTTGATTTTCTTTACGACTTACAAGTTACAAATATCTTATTACTTATTCATGTATATTAATTAAAAAATCGAGCATGTGCTTGGTTATAGCTAGTAAAAGTATATTCTAAACTTAAATCGCAAAATGGATTTTCATTCATTTTAAATAGGTTTTCTACTCTTTTATGCCTTTGTTGATTTTTTTTCTATAAAAGATAATGAAAATCATAAACCGGTTGGTCAAGTTATATTTTTTTTCTTCTTACAAAAGCATGCACTATGTGCTACTCAAAAGTCTAAAACTAAAATTATAATATTAAGGGAAAAAGGGCCCCTATACGTTATGTCGCCCTGGGTCCACAAAATGGCGGGACCGGCCCTCGTCGAGAGAAGTGCGTCAAGTATTATGAAACAGAGGAAATATTATTTGTGTAATCCCCTCAAAAAAATTGAAGTATTATTTATTGTCTTGGAAAAACGTGACTATCTGGACTTGTATGTATGAGCACCCTGTATGAAGTACTCTGTAATAATCTGTAAGTATCACCTTTCAAGATGGTGGTTTTCTTTATGCAGCTGAATTTAGGTGCTTCGTGATATAGCATATAGTGATGTACCGTTTTCTTTTATTGGGATTAAGGCTTTGGCATGTTTGTTCATTGGCAGTAGGTTTGACTCTGAACTAGGTGGGGCCTACTTTTATATATTTGTTCAGGTTTAAAAAATATTAATAATTCAACAAAATTAATCTCAATATATCTTGTGAACAATTTGGAGGGTCCTGTGGGTTCTTGTTTATCAAATATTAGTAATACAAGCTAGGAATCTGTGGTATTTTGCCTTTATAGGTTTTTACATAAAATGGTTAATGACTGGCAAGAAAACAAATAAATTTCATGTGAAGTATTAGACTATTAGTAAGGGAATTTATTATAATTCTCGTCTAACCTTGCAGTCCGATGAATATTTTCATAGTCTTTTAGCAAAGACAGAAAATGCATGTTTCACTGTCAAATCTCCGGTGGCTGATGGTCATTGGCTCTTTGCTTTGGTCCTAGCCTTAGATGTCCTAAACACCATCATTAGTGGCTGCTTAACACTCTCACAGAGTGTTTTGTGTCGGGCCTTGCTCTCCAGCAATTGGCCAGATTATCCTGTGAATATGCATTACCCTTCTTTGCATTTTGTTTTATTTATGAGAGAAACTGAGAAAGCAATGAATGATAAATTTTTGTAAGAAGGCATTATGCTCTCTAATAGTTTGTGTTGTCATTTTTGTTATTCTTAAGTGTATTGAGTGATACATGTTTGGAATATTTCATCGTGCTGAAGAGCATGATTCTTCTCGTTCAATCATGTGGTGAGGCTCTCTGACTGGATAGCTTTCAGTTTGTTTCCTTTTTCTGATGTAAAGTGTTCGTAGCAACTGAGGTTTTTTCTTGCCATTCTTCTTTGTTTATTTGTGCTCTCAGTTTGACAGTTGTGGCTGTCTGAGTCGATTCTTTAATTTCCTTTGTAGGAAATGGAGAGTCGTGTTTCTGGTGAAGTGTCTGATGAACCGAGGTATCAGCTACGAAGAACCAGTTCAGCCGTTTTCTGATGAGTCTGTAAAGTTTTTGTAGATATAGGTTTGTGAACTTCTTTTTGCCTCTAAAGATAGTTTGAGCTTTTTTACTCCTGATGTTGCAGTATATCCTTCACCCTAGTTATTTAGTCCCAGTTTATGTATAAATTATTATATCTATGGACTTGTTCATTATTTATGCTCAGGTACTTTACCTACAGTATGCATGTTCAGCTACTAATATTTGAAATATTAAAGAGAATTATTTCAGTTGGCGTACTTTCTTTTGAGACCATAATTTCAGTTTCTTACTTTATCGGATGTACTTCTTTTTGCTGAAAAATATTAACTCTCGAATTCTCTAATGCTCTTCAAAAAACGGGTTCTGAAGATATTGGCTCTTTATCATTCCAAAAGCTATTATAGAATCTTTGTGGCCATTTGCCTCTTATTACGTATGTTCAATAAGAGTAGATAGTAAACATATAGTCGGTGGAGGAGGGAATCCAAATTTTTATTCTTTTAGTAAGTCTATGGTACGTGTGTTTGTTGTAATATTGGATTTCTAATGGTAAACAGTATTTGAATGAGATTCTTTGTCTCTCAAATTTTTCCCGAAGGTTCCATATCAGTGAACTTATTGAATAAAAAATTAAGTTTAAGGAATCAAAAACTACCTTCTAAAGGCACCTTTTTTAAAAAAAATATCTTATATCACATTTATCTTTCAAAACTATCTTATAAGTGGAAAAGTTTTAAAAAGCACTACCAAATTTAGAATTTCCTAACCTTGGTTGACTATTCCCTCGAAACTCCACATCGACACACGCAAGGTACCTCATGGGTTGATTTATAGGAGGAGCTTAACATCCTTCAAACTCATAAACCATTGAAAAAGCATTAGATTTAATTTTGCAGCAAAAAAATTTTCATTTTCAAGCACCTAAGAGGCAAATTTGGTGCAATTATGCTAGCAAATCACGTAACCCTAAGTCGATTGTACGCAATTTTCCCCAAAATCAAATGCCCAATTCTGAAAATAAGAAGACCCCTAAGTTAGAATTACATGATTGAGGGAAAGAGAGCATGAGGTGGGAGGAAAACAATTAAAAGAGAGAAGGATAATGAATTTATAGAGGGGAGAATCGTGAGAAAGAAGAGGGAAGTCTCAAAAAATTGGAGGGATTTGGAGAGAATAGTTAACCATGGTTAGGAAATTCGAAATTTGGTAGTGCTTTTTAAAGTTTTTCCACTTATAAGGTAGTTTTGTAAAATAAACGTAATATAAGGTAGTTTTTTTTAAAAAAAGTGTCTTTAAAAGGTAGTTACTGACAATTTTTCCTAAGTTTAAATAAATTTGATTAAGTTTGATAAGTCCAGATAAATATTGATAGATTTTAACACCCTATAGGCAATTAGCTTAATGTAGCCCTTTTAAGTACTCAACTTGCTAAGTTAATGGCCTTTTCATTCTAAAATTACTGATTGCAGCCTAAAAAGTATTAAAGCTTGCGAATTAACACCCAAAGCCAAGTTTCAGGACAAATCGACTAGGGAATTACGCCATATCTCAATTTTTTTACCTTTTTTTCTCACTCTTCTCTCTCACCATATATGTTTTTATCCTTTCATCTACTCTCTTCATCTTTTCTCTCTTTTTTCTATCCTCTTCCTCTTTCTTAGTTCATACCTTTCTCTGTCTTCTTTCTCTTTTTCCCTTAAATCATGAAAAAGGACACGAGTAGAAAGCTTAATCACTGTCAAATTGGAAGGTAAGACTCATCAAACATAATACCAGTCCTCGGACGAACAAAGCCCAATACGTATAATCTCGTAGAAAGGCGTCCAAGATACAAGTCGAGGTCGATCGCGCGGCAATAAACAACACCCAATGTGACAGTAGTAACATCAGAAGCACCAAGAGATTTTGAAGGAGCCCCATGAATGCAAATAAATAAACTTAGAGCAACTTCTCATATGCTCTAATAATTTCTTATCAAGATTTGCAAATGATTGCTACTACCAACCATACCAAGCACCTTAAAATAATATAAACTCAATCCTTCATATGCTCACAGTCACAGTGGCAGATCATAATGGGGGCAGGTTTGGCCTAGCCCCTCAAAAGTTTTGGGGAAAAAAGTTAATAAAGCTTTGTTTCTTAGTCTAATAAATGACGCCCAAATGCTAGGAAGTCCTGACAATTTAGATCTAGAAAAGAAACCCAAATATTAATACTAGGTTTACTAACTGGCACGGTGACACACACAACTACGAAGAATTTCTTTCAATTGGTAACACCCACGTGGCCCAAAAACTTTTACAGAAAGGTAAAACAAGTTTACCTGCTTTTTTGTGCAATAACTCCATAAAGCCATAAACAGACTGTTGTTCAATTGATAAAATACTATTTTTTTTCCAGTTGATAAACTATCAATTTAGTCATTTATCGGGTGTTTGGTTTAGGTAGGGGGAAGGGAAAGGGTTTAAAAAAGAGAAACAAGGCGAATGGAAAAGAAAATCCTTTGATTAAAAATGTTGTTTGGAAAGAAAACCCCTCTTCCCCTTCTCACCATTCCTCCACCATGTTCTCCCTCCCCTCTTTCCCAAGAAACACCACCACCTTACATTGCCTCCCTTCCCTCACCACTGCCACCTCACTTCCGTCCGTATCCGCCACCCATCACCACCGCCAAGTCATCGTCGCCACGCACCCAAGAACCCGAAACCCCTAAAAAGAAGAGGATGGAAAGGAAGGGTGGACTGGTGGTGTCGGGGTGGTCAAAAAGTGTTGGTGGCGGCATGGGAGGAAGAAGAAAAAGATTTGTTTTGTAAGAAGGTGCCATGTCACTTATTTTTACCTGTTTAATAGGTCATAGGTTACCCTAACTAATATGGGAAGACAACTCTCAAACTTTGGATTTTTAAAAGATAATCCAAGCTTGGGATTAATATGGGAAGACACCCTTAATTTGGGATTTATCTTGATAATTTTTCCTACTTTTTACTTTTTAGGCAGCAATTAACAAATTTGGAATGAAAGTGTATTTATTGGCTACTTGGGTACTTTGAAGGACTACATTTGGCAAATTTTTCCAGCGTATATTATAGACATTAATAAGTTCAAATAAGTCAAAACAAGATGAAAGATTCGACCATAACTCGTTTCTCCTAACTCTATCCACTCTTTAACTTCTTGCACTCTTTAGTCACTTACACCAAGGTGTAGGCGTGTCTTTATTGCCTACGCGGGATGAGCGCGTATTTGACTACCTCATTGTAAAGGTTTTGTTTTGAAAATCGTTTTGAAATGAAGAAGTCGCTGACAAGTCTTTAAAGAAAGACTCATAAACCTAATTAGATATTGGGAAAATTTTAGGGACAACTTTGGGACTTACCTAATGTATATTTTCCTGTCATGACTCCATAAATGGTCATTGAACCAAGATTGAGTTTGGGGGTGGGGGTACGAACATGATCAGGAATTAAATTCGCCCATTGATAGCCTCTACTTAATACGATTCATGTCTATATTTATGCATTTAAACAACCAAGTAATATGTTAATGCAATCTAAAATTAATCTATGTTGTGGTTAATTAAACAAACAAAAGACTAATTTTTGGTGACATGTTATTTAAGCAATCAAATTACTGGGAACCTAATCCAATTGTCCAAATTATCTGAATTTAGCATTGGAACATTTATTTAGGTCTTTGATTTCCAAAAATAAACATGTGCGGTGATGAAAGCGTTAAATCATATAACATCTATATGAATATCAATAATAAAAGAAATATTAAAGAAAGACAATAGTAGAGATTAGAATATACAAGTGAACGTTAAGATCTACATTATGACAACTAAATTTTCAGTAAAAAAAGGAATTAAATTGGAATAGGCCCTCAGTAATTAATACCTTTGTCACGTGGATCTTGTGTAGCTATCTGCAGGAGAAGCAATGTTGAAGCTTGAACAAAGTTCAAATGTAAATCAGTGAAGTTTTAATGTGTTTGAATATTTGTAGAGATTGTTTATGTAGTATGAATGTTTGTTTTTAAGTGTTGAAGTGTAATGAAAATTGATGGGAAAAGAGTATCTCCAGCGTTCGTAGAAACCACAACTATTTATAGGGAAAGGAATGCTCAAAACAACGCGGAATATAAGACCGAGCCATGCGCAAGGCACACAGCTCGTGGGCTTCGTGCATGGAGCGTGCGCTCAGCACACAGGCGATGCGCCCAACGATAGTTCGTGCATTGAGTGCACCTGCTTCGCGTTCCTTCATTTTGCAAACTGCCTTTGTGTTGTGTCAACGCTTCATCTTGCGCTTGACTCAACGAAAATCTGTGCAGGTCTTTCCGTTTTAAGATTTCTTTTTATCTCTGATGAAATTTTTATCATTTGAATCTGAAATCAACTACCTTTTGGAATAAAAATCTGATTTTCATAATATTTTTTTGAAAATTAATTATCGAGATATTGAAAATATAATTAATTATCAAAAATAATTAATTGGGCCTTTAAAATTGGGCTTGAAATTGTATGAGACCAATAAAAATAGACTTAATATTCGTAAAATGCTTTTGGGCTTATCTCGATCGATTGCTCTTCCTTTAGACCGGACCAATTAGGATGACACCATGTTTCATCATTGGGTGCTATATGGGGAGACAAGATTTTGTGTCTACAGAAGCCTCCACTTTGACTCACGTTCGAAAACCGAAAGTCAAAGTAGCATGTGTCGGGACGGAGAACAATTCGAAATGCTATGCAGTTTAGAATTGGTATATATATCGCCAGTTTCCGCAAAACAAAGTTAGTCTGCAAGACAATAACTACAAGTAATCTGATTACCTGTATGAGAAGATGTTAGTAGATAGGTGTAAACAACTCAAATAATAATGCACATAATGATGCAATAATGCAAACTTAGACACACTAAGGATGCATGAGACGCTTTGCAAGGATCAGGGTTATGCAAAGCTAAGGTATAGATGGAACGTCATGCAAGGTCAAGATTATGCAAGGTTATGAGGTCTGGATTAGTAGAAAAAGATAGATTGAACTATGTTGGTAGGAATAGATAGGATTATTTTCGAAAATTGTTTTAATAGAATTGGGGTCCGCAAGTGAGATCAGCAGATTACAACTTTTGGGGAGTTTGATTTGGAGGAACCACAACATATATAGTAATCCCCCACTTTGGACAAGCTTGTCTTGAGTTAGGCGCTCTGAGCCTAAATTAGAAGATGATTAACTTGAATTGAACGTCCAGAGGAGCATTTGAAGTTCTTCATTAGGGAGTTGATGTAGGTAAAGTCAGATATCGCCAGAGACCATGGAATTATCGGAGAGTTCTTTAGGGAAAAGGAAAGTTTGGATTGAAAATAAAAGATTAAATTTATGTATCAAATAAATGTAGGTGGAAAAAGGCTTTAACGTTGCTAGGTTCATAAACGAGACTATGTCGGGATCTAGAGATAGTATGCTTCAAGTCAAATCATTAGACCATGATTAATTTAATTTGTTGAAGTGGTCGGACCTCGAGATGAGGATTCCTACGTAACCTAGCGGAATCAAACCATTCGTAGTTCTTGATCTGATTTTTTTTTGCCCTAATTTTTGCCTAGGCCGGCCTTTCGGGTTTTCAACCTAGCGAACTTGGACATACCTTGGAGACAGTGGTGGAACCAGAAAAATAGCAGGGTCACTTTTTTAATATCAATATTATTTAAAAAAAAAGTATTATTAAAATAAAACATCGCAAAAAAAATAGAAGCACATTATATATAAAAATCATCTCAAAAACCAAACCACTAGACCACATTTAAGGTAACTCCCCCCAGCGGGGTCTCATTCTTTGAAACTGTTGCATAATAGTTTCATTGCTAATGGTCGCACATATATCTCTTTCTATATATGCCACCAAACAATCATATAAAAATTCATCACATTTTATTACGCAATTCAGACTTGACATAATTCGTGGCAGAAAAGGCTCTCTCCACACTTGCTGTTGCATCAGGTAAAATCAATGCTAACTTTATGAGTAAAAATACTGATGGATAGGGTTATGGGTAGGCTTAAAGAACTGTTTGAAAGAGATGGATTCAAGGGGGCAGGATAATCTTCATAAAGCTGTTATGGAAGCAAAAGAATTTCTTTTGAACATTCAAGCAGACATGCATCAACAGCCTATGGACAATAGGTTGGCAGGGTAGGAAAAAGAGGCTCAGCAGACTTTCAAGGAAGCATGGAATGCTCATCAATTGATGTTAAAGCAAAAAGCTAAGTTGCATTGGCTGAAAGAGGGGGATGAAAACTCAAAGTTGTTTTATGGAAGCATTAAAGCTAGGTATAGGAAGAATGCTATTAATGCTATCCATAATGGTGATGGCACTTGGGTGGATACTCCTGCAGAAGTTGCTCAGGCTTTCATTGATTACTATAAAAAGCTGCTTGGGACTTGTAATTCTAATAGGGTACCTGTCAGAGCTGATATTATGGATTTTGGTGGAAAAATGAACACTGACCTCTGCAGATTACTTGATTGTAATTTTTCTAGAGCTGATGTGAAGAGAGTCATGTGGTCTATTCCTGTTAACAAGGCTCTAGGAATAGATGGGTACAATAGTGGCTTTTTCAGGGCAGCTTGGGATATTATTGGTGATGATGTGGCTGAGGCAATTTTGGACTTCCTCTCTTCTGGGAGTATGTTGAAAGAGCTTAATGTCACTATTATTACTCTGGTGCCTAAAATCAGGGTCCCTAGTAATGTTAGTGACTTTAGGCCTATAGCTTGTTGCTCCACCATGTATAAATGTATCACAAAGTTACTTTGTGAGCAAATGAACAAAGTTTTGCCTCATATCATTAGTCCAAATCAGGGGGCTTTTTGTGTCAGGTAGAAACATCATTCATAATGTTTTGATTTGTCAGGAAATAGTGAAGATTTATAGGCCAAATCAACAGCAAGCTTGCTGCCTAATGAAGCTAGACATTAGGAAAGCCTATGATACTGTGGAATAGGGGTTCATTGAGGAGATGCTCAACCAGCTGCAGTTCCCTATTCATTTTGTGAAGATGGTAATGGTGTGTGTCACCACTCCCAGCTTTGCTTTGATGCTTAATGGTTGTCCTAGTGACTTGGTTATTCCTAAGAGAGGTATCAGGCAGGGAGACCCTCTCTCCCCTACTCTTCACTCTATGTATGGAGTATGCTTCTAGAATACTCACTAAAGTGGGTAGTATGGGTTTTTAAGTATCATTCAAGATGTATAAGTATTCAGCTTAACCATCTGTGTTTTGCTGATGATTTACTTTTATTCTCAAAAGGGGATATCAATTCTATTACAAGGATGCTAGGTAGGCTTAAGTTGTTCTCCCAGACTACAGGATTACAGATAAGTCAAGAAAAATCTAAAGTCTACCTTATAGGGATGAGTTCAGCCATGAAAGATAGAGTTGCATAACTAATTGGGTTCATGTTAGGTTCCCTCCCTTTTAAGTACCTAGGAGTTCCCATTACCTCCAAGAAAATGAAGAAGATTGAGTGTGATGGTTTGATTGAGAAGATGTGTCACAGAATTAAAACCTGGAGTAGTAGACATCTGTCATACAGTGGGAGGCTGCAATTAGTTAATGTTGTTTTGATGTCAATATGTGTGTATTGGTGTCAGATTTTTATACTTCCTAGGTTCATTCTCCAGAAGATCAATGCTGTTTACAAGCACTATCTGTGGCATGGTACTTGGGATAGTTCAAGAGCTGGCTATGTTGCATGGGATGAGGTATGTCACTCTAAAACTGCAGGAGGGTTAGGGGTTAGAAATTTAGTTCTATGGAACCAAGCAGCTGTAGGGAGACAAGTTTGGGCAATCTCTCACAAAAAAGACAACTTATGGGTCAGGTGGGTTCACTCAATCTACATAAAAGATCAGTAGTGGTGTCAATACAGATGTCCTCAGGGAGCCAGTTGGGTGTGGAAAAGTATTTGCAAGGCAAGGGAAAGCATTTTACCTTTGATTTATGGTTTTAATGATACTATAGTATTAAGCAGGTTTATGCTGCTCTTTGCCCTGAGAACCCTAAATGGGTGTGGAGTACTCGGGTGTGGAATAGGTTCACTATTCCCAAACATAGATTTATTCTATTGCTAATAATGAAACAGTGGCTTCCAACTAGGCCTAGACTTGCTAAGTGGGGAATTTCATCTACAACTGACTATTGTATTTGTGGAAATTGGGAGGAAAATCACTCTCATCTTTTCTTTGAGTGTGCTACTAGCTCTGATTGTATACTCAAAATAATGAGATGGCTGAGACTGCAAAGACCAGTACATAATGTGTACAGAATAATGAAATGGGTTCAGAAGGATTGCAAACATAGTGGCTTCAGAAGGAAAGTTTACTTAGCTGCAATTGCTGCTACCTGTTATGTGGTTTGGAAGAGCATGAATACTGTTTTATGTGAAGGAAAAAGCCCTGATGTTGACACAATGGTGACGTTTATACCGCATACAGTTAAGAATAGAATTGTACAAATTCATAGCAAGAAAGTTAAAGTTGTAGATATTGCTTGGCTTTATGCTTTATAGGTTTGTTTACTGTACAGTTGTTTTAGGCTAGTCTGTTAGCCTTGATTGTTGTTGAGCTACTGGGGAGGAGAGGCCTTTCTAGAAGGGTTGTCCTTCTCAGTTTTGAGGCTCTAGGTTGTAATTTTTTTTGAGTGCAATATATTCTTTCTTACCTCTCAAAAAAAAAAATACTGATGGATAGATAAAAATGCTTCTTGGTTTCAATCATCACTTGAGAAAGATAGCCAATCCCCCCAAATACCTTGAAACTCATCACGTTGTCGCACATCAATGATATAGTTTCCCAACTCGAAAGAAAGTGCTCTAGCATCCCCTGAATCAAACTCATATGGATAAAACTCTACCATTCTTACCAATTTTGTCACATCAAAAGCATGAAATGAGTCCTTAGGACTCAAGCAAGCAACATTAAGGAGCAACTCCGTATTAATTTCATTGAAACGATTATTGAGCTCTTGAAGCTGCAAATTAATAATAGCATAGAACACCTCGACACGATAATGATGTGGAATAGTGATTTGTGGAGCTCTTCGCTTTGATCTTCATGGAGTCACATAAATATCATCCATGTTAGAAATGTCAATATCATGGCCATAACAATATTATACCTTCTCGAGTAAGTCTTCAAATTCATCATCTCTCAACAATTGGAGGCGCTTCTATGATGTTTCCACCAAGTGCATTGCATTGACAATATCTTGATCCTCTCTTTGCAAAGCTAATGAAAACTCATTTGTGATTCCCAAAATATCCATCATTAAGTGCAATATAAAAGCAAAGTCAAATGAACATAATGAAGTCATTATTCCACGTGCATTCTTCCTATGACCTGAAAACGAAGCATCACTGTAAATGAAATCAAGCACCTCAATCAGATCTGGATACATCTCGACCAAGTTCAACAATGATCTATAATTGGTCTCTTAAGTCCAAGTTCTTGATTTAGCCCTTTCCTAGTTTTGATCTCACCGTTATTTATTGCCTCAGCAAGTCTCATTGCACGCATTTTTCTCGAAGGACATCTCTTCGCTTACAAGAAGATCCAATCACATTGATTATATCGGAAACAACATCAAAGAACCAAATAAAATCAACATGATTCTTTGCAGTTTCTACAAGTGTTAACTGCAATTGGTGAGCAAAACAATGGACATATTGAGCCGATTTATTTTCTTTCAAAATCAGTGATTTAAGGCCACCAAATTCACCAAGCATGTTGCTTGCTCCATCATAACCCTGTCCACGTATCCTTGACAAACTCAAGCCATGTTCCAACAATAAAGATTTAACAACAGATTTCAGAGATATAGAACATGTATTGGCAACATGGATAACCCCAAGAAACCGCTCTACAACAAACCCCGGTCATTAAAAAAGCATAACACAACAGTCAGTTGTTCTTTAGTGGAAACACCACTAGATTCATCAACTAAAATACCAAACAAGTCATCCCCAAGTTCTTCAATAATAAATTTTGTTGTATCCACAGCACATGCTTTTACGATATCTTTTTTTGAATACTAGGGGCAAGCATTTGAAGATTTCCAAGAGCATTTTTTAATACAATATTATCAATATCAGTATTCAGAGAAGCCGCAACTTTGATAAGTTCAATGAAATTCCCCCTATTATTTGACTCATCAGATTCATCATGACCACGAAAAGGCAATCCCATACGTAACAAATATCTAACTCAAATCACCGATGTTTTCAAACTCTTATAATCACTTTTCATTTGTGGTGTTTGAGGTGGATTAAAAGCGGTTTCGATAGATGCCTTAACATTTTTTAGATTTTCATATTGTTCAACGCCTTTATTGTGTGAGCTTTCCAACTCACCAACATGTAAGTCTAACATATCCTTTTTATTCCAAGAGGAAAATCTGCTAACAACAAAGGCATCTCCGCACCTTTATTACCCTCGGGTTTGAACAAGTAGCATGGTAAACAAAATAAAGCATCCTTTTTTATGCTATATTCTAACCAATTACTATAATCATCATACCAATCTGGATTAAATTTCCGCAACTTTATTCCAATCATTTTCTGGGGAAAATTATGCTTACGAGGTTGGATAGGGCCATTGTCAATATACTTTTGCTTCACCACTTTCTGTATCTTAGTTGGATAATCTGAAATTCGCTTCCTGTCTCCAGGATCAACAGGAAGATTTTGCAGATCAACTTACTCTTCATTTTGGGAAGTGGGATTACAAAAATTAGGTCCACTTTCCCTAGGGCCAGCTTTTGCTCGTGCCTTTTTTCTTATCACAAATTTGTCCATAATCTATATAATCAAAGTTAATTATAAAATTAAGTTATCTTAATAATACAAAACTGTATAAATACACAACTAATGATATTAGAAAACAACTAAAAATATCAAAGTAATAAAGTTTAGATTTTAAATATATATACTTAATTGACTGACTTAATTCACAAACAATTAGAATAACCATATAACATAAAAATCATAATTTATAGAAAATTATGTGCAATTAAAAAATTCACGCCTATATCCTAAAAAAAAATCATACATAACATATTGTAGATTGGATAAATTAAAAATAAAATACATGTGTCGTTATTGTCGTCTTAGCCCTCAAGGTATGCGACTGTGCGACAACGTAAAGTACAGTAACTGTACTACAATTTGCAATTGAGTAGTCCTTGAATTGGAATATTGAATATTTGAATTGTTGATTTGGTGGGTGATGTTGATGGGTCACATACTACTACTATTACTTAAAATAGTAGATGAACTTTCAAGAGAGAAAGAGGAGCAAGTACTGACATAATGTACGCAAGAAAGGAGAGTGAAGAGTTTTTTTTTGTTTATTTAATTCCAACTTTTTCAAGACTCCTAGAAAATAGAAAAGTTTGGTACATCATTAATGTAATCCCCCGTAAATTTATGGGTTTTATAAATATATTTTAGTGTATAGTTATTTATATTTAAATATATTTTAGTATTTTAACGATTTATTTCTTTAAGGTTGACTAATTGAAAATCAAATAAATTATTTCAATAATTTATGCAAGTCATGCTTTGAAAAGTATTTGAAATGTTTGAAATACTTTTTGGATTTTGAAAAGGATCATTAATTGGGAATGAGGAGCCCAAACACTCTTAGACTTGGAAAAGGATTTATAATCCTAGCCCAACTACCTTTTCCTAAGCCCACAAAGGGAAAACTATTTAAACCCCATAAACTCCAAATTTTTCCCCACACATTATTTTCTCTCTCCTCCTTCCTCCCACATTTTTCGGCTTTCTCTCTCTCCTTTCGTTTTTTTTCTTTTTGCTCGGTTTTTTCGTCCACCGCGTCGGACGCCGCCGACCGCCAGCGCCGCCAGCGCCAACTGAGGCTGCCACCTTGTTCTGGCTGCCTCCCTCTTCTTTGCTTCCTTTGCTTTGGTTTGTTTCTTTTCTTCCTCCTCAAGTTTTATTCAAAGTTTGTATCTTTAAAGTTTTGTATTGATTTATTCATGTTTAAAAGTTATTCTTTGACGATTTAATATTGAATCTAAGTTATATAATTTATGTATTGAAGAAATAAAATTCAGATTTGCATATTTGAGTTTAAATTAGAGTTTTAATTATCAAAGCATGATTTTTTAGGGTTTTGAATGAAGAAATCATAGTTGTTTATTATAAGTTATGGAAGTTATTACCTTTATGATTCTAAGCATGTTTGAATATGTTTTAAGGGAGTTTTAACTCATGTTATAATGCTGGAAATTTAAAGAGAGTGTTTTCATGGTGTTTTATGATGGATTTTAACCACTAGTGTAGTGAGAATTATGCTAGGAGGTTTAGTAATCAAGTTTTATTATTGGGAAAGGTTTTAAACATGTTTTAGAGGGATTTAAAGTATTTTATCATTGCTGTAAATTCATGAAGGATTAATTATGAATTTATATTGGTTATTTTAGGCGGAGAATTCTCTCTAGGCGACTTTTAAGTCTGTTAAAGTGGCATCTTAGTTTGTCTACACAAGGTACGTACATACCTATGTGTTGATCGATGTAGTATCATGATTTTAAGAAGGAGAATTATGTAGTATCATGTATAGGAACTATGTTGAGTTTATATATGATATCTATTATGTTGAATTTTGCATGTTTTATGTTATCGTGTGAACATGTTGAATATGAGATTTATATTATGAGATTTATATCATGATTGTATGGAAGATTGATGCAAGCATGTTGGTTGGGAACTTTATTTTTATTAATTCACATGGGGGAATTAATATATTTATTAGTATTGGATCATGATTGATCATTATTCCCTTTTGAGTATTTCACTGCTTTATAAGGACCGAGGTCCTTATTTGGTAAGTTGATATTTTATACCTATGAAAGGTAATTTGGTTGTTGGCTAGGTTCAACAAATAAGAAAGATTGGATTAAGGTTGAAATTAATCTCGGATTATTGAGTTGGGTGATCACTTGTCTAATCCTAAGATAAAAAGAAAGTTGTGATTGTTTGTTGATTTTATTATTTGTGTTGGTTGTGGGTCATAACAAGTAATAACTGGTAAATCATGTAAAGTGAAACTGGATAGCAATAGCTTTAGACTGGTGCACGTCTAAAGTGTTGGACAATTAGCAGTTAGGGTACATGGTGAGCGGGCCATGGCTTTTTCTGGGGCCGGATTGATCACCGCGTCCTATTTTCGTTTAAAAAGGTTCCTCGATATCATAGGTCATGGGAATACGGAGTCGCGCCCATATTTCTTCTTCCAAAGGGAAGGCTGGTTTTAGTTAGACAACTCGTTCCATTGACTATTCCATTTAAAGTAATAAGAATGTTGTTAATGTTTAGTTCAGTAAAAGTTGTATGCAAGTTATTATGTTATTATTTATTCCTGTTTACTATTTATTAGTATCATGTTAGGATTGTTTATTTATTTAGTATGTAGTACTCAGCTTTGCTGATTACGTGCTTTTGTTTGTGTATGTTGATCATGGCTTTGCCTTATTGATCCTGTGATGACCCATTTTGGTGAGCAGTCTCTAGGGATCAATAGTGCGTTGTCTATCTACAGGTTTGAAGATGATGCATCCTTGGGTTCGGGATTGGAGAGCTTGTGTAGTTTATTTACAGTACTTTTGAGTTATACTTTTCATAGTTGGTTTGGTTTTAAGTTTGACTCTGGTTTTGTTGGTTAGTTTTGGAGATGACTTATTGTTGACTAAGTTTATTTATTAAGTTTGTTATTATGTTTTCCGCTGCAAAATTCTGAATAAGCCAATACGTTTTCACACGGGCGATAATACTTTGATAATTCTCTATGTTTTATATTTAAAAAGGTATTTTAGAAAAGAGAGAATTGTCAGGGTGTTACAAAGTGGTATCCAGGAGCTTTTGGTTTTATTGGCCTTTCGTGCCAACTTTAAGTTTTTAGGCGCCTAACTAGCTAGTTACTTAAAATGAATTTCTTAGAATTGAGCTCTTACTTATTCATGGTATTTAAATTAACTTCGAAAAGTCTTTTTTCAAGAATCTAATATTATTTTGGATTCGAATTTTTTTTTAAAAGGGTCCGAAGATTTTTATTATTATTATTATGGTGTCCGAATTTTTTTTTTATTATGTTCGAATTTTCAAACTATATTATTTTTTTATGTTCGTTTTCGGTTCCTTACAAATTCAAAAAAAATTAAAAAAAAATATTTGTTTACATTATTTTCAATACTCTAGTTATTTTATGAGAGATGGGTAGTATAGGAAGGGCATATAGGATAGAAATATTATATGTCTGCATTAAATAGTTAGTTTAGCATGATTATATTTTTCTTCTCTGCTAACTGTTTATGTTATTCCTATGCTTTGTGTTTTTGGTTATTCTTGCTTATTGTTATTGCTGGGATTATAAGTTAAGTGAGAGTACCAGTTGTTTATAGAAGTTATATTTATTGTTATAGATTCCTAGCCATGTCTGAAAGAGAAGATACTAGAGTAGGAAGCTATTACAACCCTATTGTGCTCAGTGATGATGAGAGTGATGGAGATTATGAGTCTGATGATGATAACTACACCGAACTAGAGTTCTTTATGCGTAATGTATTAAGAGCAGGCATGCCTGATAGTGATGATGAGGTTCTTCTTCATGAGTTTGACCGTGCTAGAGGACAGACCAGAAGTGATATCTACCGTGCTGTTATGAGACCCGAGAGTGATTCTGAGTCAGAAGAGGACGAGCCTCAATCTAAAAGGTTGCGAAGATCCACGAGATTTAGAAGATATGTTTATTATAATACTGAGGACATTGATGAATTTGAAGATGAGGTTTTCACTCCAGAAAACTACAGGGAATCAGAGGATAAGACTGATGATGTTTCACCTTAGATTATTTATTTATGTATTTATGCTTTAAAGAATAATGTTGGATAATTCGTCCAGTAGTGGCTTAAATTTATTTCATAGTACCTTTATTTTATTTTTAGGAAAAGTACAGTATTATGGTTTGGAAAAAAAATTGTTATTAACATCTTTTGAGGAATAAAAGTTAAATATTTAGTTATCCAAGTGAGCAAGAATTTATTTTGGGCACGCGAATGGGAATATTTTTATTTATTTGTTATGATTGAATTTTTATTCATTATTCCTAAATTGTGTGTTCTTGATGTGAATATTCTTCATGGATGATTGATGATGATTATTCTATAATATTGTTGTAACTTCATGAGAAATTATTTGTTGATGCGATCTTTATGGTCAAATCAAATGTTGCCTTCATAGAGAATGACATATAAGTTATGTATCAAACCTAAAGTAGAGTATGTTAATTTCAGGTCGCGCACTAGAATGGCAAACAACAATAACGATTTAGCTGTTGTTATTCGCCTTTTGGCGGAGAGATTGACTCAAGAGAGAACTGAGCGTTCCGATTCTGCTGGGAGCATGTTTGAGTGACTAGCCAAGGTTAAGCCACCATATTTTAAGGGGCAAGCTGATCCTACCTTCTTAGAAAACTGGATTAGAGAGTTTGAGAAAATCTTTGGGGCTGTGAACTGTCCTGAGAATATGAGAGTAGGTCAGGCTGTGTTGTACCTAAAGGATGAGGCTGATTTGTGGTGGAGAGAAAATGGGGCTAGACTGAGTGCTGTTGAGTGATTCAATTGGGATTCTTTTATTACTGCCTTGAGAGGGAAGTTTTACCCTGCTTTTATGAGGAAAGAGAAAGCCCAAGAGTTTATCAACATTAGGATGGGGAGTATGACCATCTCTGAGTATTATAGCAAATTCATAGCACTGTCGAGGTTTGCACCTGAGGTAGTAGCCACTGAGGAATTAAAGGCTCAAAGGTTTGAGCAAGGTTTGACTGAGGAAATCCAGCTGGGGTTAGGTGGTGAAACTTTTTCATCCCTAGATATTGTGTATGGGAGAGCCGCCCACATTTATGGTCTTCAGTCGAGGCGTGTCAAGACGAATGCTGTAGTGGGTGAGAAAAGAAAGGATTTCAATGTTGGGGGAAATTAAGGGAATTTCAAGAAGAGCAGAAATGGGAATGGGAATTTCCAAGGGAGGAATAATCAGGGCTACAATAATAAGGGTCAATCTGAGAGAGTGTACCACTGTAAGAAGTGCAGTAATAACCATCCTGGTAGAGACTGCAAGGGAGAACCAGTGACCTGTAACTACTGCCAGAAGAAGGGCCATAGGAAGTATGAGTGCTTTGCTAAGCAAAAGAAAGAGCAAAATGGCAATGGGAGTGGTAACCAGGTGAGGTATGAATTTAACCAGTCAGGAAATCAGGGTTCGAAGCCTGTAGGGGCACAGAACAACCAAGGGAGCTACAATAAGCCTGCTAGTGAGAGCAACAACCAGAATAAGGCTCTGGGTAAATTGTTCGTGATGAGTCGCAATGAAGCTGAACGATCTGCCGACGTAGTTTCTGGTACTTTTTCTATTAACTCCGTGCTAGTTAAAGCGTTATTTGATTCGGGGGCGACTTATTCTTTTGTTTCGTCATCTGTTATTAAAAGTCTGGGGTTAGTAGATTTTGAGGTGATTGAATTGCATGTTAGTATACCTACTGGTGAGACTATAAGGTGTACCAAGTTGTTTAAAAATTTGCCTCTGAAGATAGAAGACTGTGTTTTCCCTTCGGATTTGATAGAGTTTAATCTGGAAGACCTAGATGTAATTCTGGGGATGGATTGGCTAAGTTTATACAAGGCCAAGATAGACTGTGAAGTTCAAAGAGTAGTTTTAAGAAACCCTTTGGGGGAAGTTGACCTCGTTTAGACGTTTTGGAAAGTCCAAGAACTTTGGGGTTATTATTGCGATGCAAGTGAAGAAGTTGATGAAGAAGGGGTGTGAGCTATTTTTCTGTAGCGTGCAAGATATGAGTAAAGAAGTTGGGGTGAAGATCGAGGATGTTCCAATCGTGAATGAGTTTATGGATGTGTTTCCGAGTGAGATTTCGGGTATGCCGCCTGCTAGAGCTGTTGAGTTCACCATAGACTTAGTTCCTGGAACTGCACCTATATCTATAGCACCCTATAGAATGGCACCTCCTGAGATGAGTGAATTGAAGACGCAGTTGCAAGAGTTGTTCGATAAGGGTTATATTAGGCCTAGTGCATCACCTTGGGGAGCTCCTGTGTTGTTTGTTAAGAAGAAAGATAGGAGTATGAGGTTGTGTATCGATTATAGGGAATTGAACAATGTAACCATCAAGAATAAATATCCTTTGCCTAGGATAGATGACCTATTCGATCAATTGAATGGAGCAAGCATGTTCTCGAAGATTGATTTGCGTTCGGGGTATCACCAGTTGAGGGTAGCTGATAAGGATATACCTAAGACTGCGTTTAGGACTCGTTATGGTCACTATGAGTTCACTGTAATGCCTTTTGGTTAACCAATGCACCTGCTATATTTATGGACTTGATGAATAGGATTTTCCATGAGTTCTTAGATAAGTTTGTGGTGGTATTCATTGATGATATCCTGATCTATTCGAAGAATGAAAAAGAACATGATGAGCACTTGAGGATTATATTGGAGACGCTTAGGAAGAATCAATTGTATGCCAAGTTCTCTACGTGTGAGTTTCGTTTGGAGAAAGTAGCACTTTTGGGTCACTATGTGTCTAAAGAAGGAGTCTTTGTAGATCCTGCTAAGATTCAAGCTATGAGTGAGTGGCCTACTCCAAAGAATGTGTCTGATATCCGAAGTTTCCTAGGTCTAGTTGGTTATTATAGGAGATTTGTGAGAGATTTCTCGAAGATAGCGAGGCCAATGACCAATTTGATGAAAAAGGAGTCAAAATTCGAGTAGAATGAAAAGTGTGAGGAAGCTTTTCAGATTTTAAAAGAACGTTTGACCTCCGCACCTGTTTTGACCCTGCCTGATGGAAACGAGGGATTTGAGGTGTATAGTGATGCTTCAAAAAATTGTTTGGGATGTGTGTTGCAGCAGAATGGGAAGGTGATCGCGTATGCGTCGCGTCAGTTGAAACCTTATGAGGCTAATTACCCTACCCACGATCTTGAGTTAACTTCTATTGTGTTCGCTTTGAAAATTTGGAGACATTACATTTATGGGGCAACCTGTAAGATCTTTACTGACCATAAAAGTTTGAAGCACATTTTCACCCAGAAAGACCTCAATATGAGGCAGAGACGATGGTTAGAGTTGATAAAGGATTATGATCTAGACATCCAATATCATGAGGGGAAAGCAAATGTAGTTGCTGATGCGTTGAGCAGGAAGTCGAGTCATAGCATGAATGCCTTGGTAGTTCCTGAGGAGTTGTGTCGAGATATGCAAAGACTTAGCCTAGAAATCTTAAATCCTGGGGAGATCGAGGCAAGATTGAGTGCTTTATCATTGGGGTTGTCAATTTTCGACAAGATCAAAGAGGGTCAAGTTGGGGATGAGCACCTAGAGAAGATTAAAGAGAAGATGAGGCAAGGTAAGGAAGTTGATTTTAAGATCCATGATGATGGTAGCCTGAGGTTTAAGGGAAGGTGGTGCGTACCACAAAAAATGTGATGAGCTTAATTAAGAGACGTCTTATGGATGAGGGGCATAATACGCGGTATTCTGTGCACCTTGGGGGTGACAAGCAGTATAAGGACCTTAAGCAGATCTATTGGTGGCCAAACATAAAGCGTGAGGTTGCCGAGTTCGTGTCTAAGTGTCTAACCTGTCAGAAAGTCAAGATAGATCATAAGAGGCCCATGGGGAAGGTTCAATCCTTAGAGGTTCCTGGATGGAAGTGGGATTCCATTTCAATGGATTTTGTGACTGCTTTGCCTAGGACGAGGAATGGCAACGATACTATTTGGGTTATTGTGGACCGTCTGACGAAGTCGGCCGTGTTCATTCCAATTAAAGAGACATGGAAGAAGAAGCAACTTGCGAAGACGTATGTTAAGCATGTAGTGAGATTGCATGGGGTTCCAACCGATATTATTTCAGACCGTGATTCGAGATTCCTCTCGAAATTTTGGCAAAAGGTTCAGTTAAATCTTGGGACAACATTGAAAATGAGTAATGCCTTTCACCCTGCGACCGATGGTAAGACTGAGAGGACTAATCAAACTATGGAGGATATGTTGAGAGCATGTGCTATTGACTTTCAGGGTAGTTGGGAAGACCAATTAGATTTGATTGAATTTTCATACGACAATAGTTATCATGCGAGTATTAAGATGGCACCTTTTGAGGCGTTATATGAAAGAAAGTGTAGAAGTCCCATTTGCTGGAATGATTTTAGTGAGAATATAGTATTGGGGACCGAATTCATTGAGGAGACTGTCAAGAATGTGAAGTTGATTCAGGCTAGAATTCAAGCTGCTCAAGATAGGCAAAAGAGTTATGCCGATTTGAAGCGAAGAGAAGTCAAGTTCGAAGTAGGTGATAAAGTGTTTCTGAAAGTATTACCAACTAAGGGTGTGATGAGATTTGGGAAAAAGGGCAAATTAAGTGCCAAATATGTAGGTTCATATGAGATTCTACAAAGAATTGGGAAGGTAGCTTATAGGTTGGCTTTGCCAATGGAGTTTGAGAAGATGCACGATGTGTTTCATATTTCCCAACTCAAGCGTTATATCCCTGATGAGCGTCATGTCTTGGAGCCTGAGAGGATCCAGGTTGATAGTAGCCTCACATATGAGTACAGACCTGTGAAAATTCTTGATAAGAAGGTGCGTAGTACACGCAATAAGGATGTCAACATTGTGAAAGTGCTTTGGTCGAACCATGAGTCCGAAGAGGCAACGTGGGAAGCTGAAGCTGAAATGAAGAAGAAGTATCCAGTTTATTCCTTGAGGTGAGTTACGAGGGCGTAACTCATTTTCTTTAAGGGGGGTAGAATGCAATAGAATTTCGCGCTTTTTACCTATTTTTATGGTATTTTTATGCATTTTTATGCATATTTTGGCGATTTGCACATATTGGTGCAAAAATAAATAGATTATCCGCATTAGAAAAGGTGTTCATGAGTAACACAAGTGTTTTTAAGATGGCAAAAGAGTGCACATGAGTGGCACAAGTATTTCTCCAATGGGAGTTAAGTTAAAAAAATTTGCAAATGTGTGAGTTTTCGTGTCAAGTTTCGGGATGAAACTTCTTTTAAGAGGGGTAGACTGTAATTCCCCGTAAATTTATGGGTTTTATAAATATATTTTAGTGCATAGTTATTTATATTTAAATATATTCTAGTATTTTAACGATTTATTTCTTTAAGGTTGACTATTTGAAAGTAAAAGAAATTATTTCAATAATTTATGAAAGTCAAATATTTATTAAAGTCATGCTTTAAAAAGTATTTGAAATGTTTGAAATACTTTTTGGATTTGGAAAAGGATCTTTAATTGGGAATGAGGAGCCCAAAAACTCTTAGACTTGGAAAAGGATTTATATCCGAGCCCAACTACTTTTTCCTAAGCCCACAAAGGAAAAACTATTTAAACCCCATAAACCCCAATTTTTTCCCCACACATTATTTTCTCTCTCTTTCCTCCCACATTTTTCGGCTTTCTCTCTCTCCTTTCGCTTTTTTTTCTTTTTCCTCGGCTTTTCCGTCCACCGCGTCGGACGCCGCCGACCGCCAGTGCCGCCAGCGCCGACCGAGGCTGCCACCTTGTTCCGGCGTCCTCCCTCTTCTTTGCTTCCTTTGCTTTGGTTTGTTTCTTTTCTTCCTCCTCAAGTTTTATTCAAAGTTTGTATCTTTAAAGTTTTGTATTGATTTATTCATGTTTAAAAGTTATTCTTTGACAATTTAATATTGAATCTAAGTTATATAATTTATGTATTGAAGAAATAAAATTCAGATTTGCATATTTGAGCTTAAATTAGAGTTTTAATTATCAAAGCATGAATTTTTAGGGTTTTGAATGAAGGTTAGAAATCATAGTTGTTTATTATAAGTTATGGAAGTTATTACCTTTATGATTCTAAGCTTGTTTGAATATGTTTTAAGGGAGTTTTAACTCATGTTATAATGCTGGAAATTTAAAGAGAGTGTTTTCATGGTGTTTTATGATGGATTTTAACCACTAGTGTAGTGAGAATTATGCTAGGAGGTTTAGTAATCAAGTTTTATTATTGGGAAAGGTTTTAAACATGTTTTAGAGGGATTTAAATTATTTTATCATTGCTGTAAATTCATGAAGGATTAATTATGAATTTATATTGGTTATTTTAGGCGGAGAATTCTCTCTAGGCGACATTTAAGTCTGTTAAAGTGGCATCTCATTTTGTCTACACAAGGTACGCACATACCTATGTGTTGATTGATGTAGTATCATGATTTTAAGAAGGATAATTATGTAGTATCATGTATAGGAACTATGTTGAGTTCATATATGATATCTATTATGTTGGATTTTGCTAGGTTCAACAAATAAGAAAGATTGGATTAAGGTTGAAATTAATCGTGGATTATTGAGTTGTGTGATCACTTATTTAATCCTAAGATAAAAAGAAAGTTGTGATTGTTTGTTGAGTTTATTATTTGTGTTGCTTGTGGGTCATAACTAGGGGTGTCAAAACAGGTTCTCAAACAGGTTCTGGGTATACCCACGGTGAACCAGGTCAGACCCGGACAGGTCAGGAATCTGATTGTCAGTGCCCCAGGTCATGATTGGTCAGGTTTTGTTCAACTGGGTCGAACACAATTGAATCATTGGATTCCCGGGTGTCGGACAGGTCTGAGCGTTCCATTTACAAGTCGATCCATTCCCGGATATGATCGCCCGTTGACATTTTTTTTGCCGGGTTTGCGCAGGTCGTATTTAGGTTTCATGTACGGTTGAGTTAAGTCAAATGTACTCGGGTTGAATTAGTAATGACCTTAGTTCGATCATTGTGAAACATCGGGTCCATTCGCTATTGAACGTCAATTCAACTTCGGGTAACTCCTGATCGGGCCATCTTGATTTTGTTATGGATTTTGTAAACGAATCATATTAATAAAAGTATTAAGATCGACATATATATACATATGTGTGTGTGCGATAATTATATGGATGACAACGAAAAACCAATAAAAACACTATATAGATTACCGTGATGTTTAGTGTATTCTCTTAGTCAACTCTTATTTCGAATAATCAATTGCGTAACACCACTCTAATGAGTAAAGGAGTAGAACGACTCTTTATATTGCATAATTGCATTATTACATACACATTAAAGATTTAAAGTTATTACATACACATTAATGATCACATGATTAATACTTAGAGTTGGTACTACTAGTTTGGATTTGTCATTTGTGACAACTATCATGTCTAATAAGTATTCAAGTAACAACCATAAGGGTTAAGGCATAAGTCCATACCGATTATTGATTAGAGTTAATAAACTATTAAACTCAAATATTTAGTTAGTTAATGACTTACTCACTCTCACTGAGTCACTATATAGCAACAAAAAGAGTTAAAAGATGAGTTGAATTAAAGAATTTTAGAAATTAAGAAATTAAGAAATGAAAATCTGAGATTAGAATATTAGATATAATAAGTTAATAATATGTAGAGTTGAAGCCTAAAATGATCGTACGAAGATGGAGACATGAAGTGATGAAGTTATTATGTTGTCATTAATATCTTATTAGGTTGACATTAATGAAAGCATCGTAATTATGAAATTCTTCAACTTTCATCGTTCATGGAACAAAAATGATCAACATTAATCGAATATGAAGATGATGACTGTGATCAAGATGATACATAATCATATCAGTATAGGATGAAACTATGAAAGTAAATCATAGTTAATACCAATCATATCAGTGGAGGATCAAAGTAGATCATGGTTAATACCAATCATATCAGTGGAGGATCAAAGTAGATCATAGTTAATACCAACTACCAATCATAACCTTCCTCATGTATGATAGTGGAGGATCAAGATCGTTGATGTTTCGGTTGTTGATATTAAAAAATAGCAACATAGGAGGCGATCTTATTAGACGATTCATATTAGGAAAATCACTTTACGTTAACAATAATCAAAGCATCATTAGATTGATCGACTTTCATCGTTGATGTTTCAGTTGTGGATCTCAAAAGATAATAATATAAGAGTCTCGAGTCTATTTGATTCAGTATCTCTTTGAGTTGCTATACGTATCGCCGTATCGGTATTATGGTAATTACGCTATTACAGCTTTGCCTTAACATTTTCACGTCATTCATAATCATCTTTACATGAATTTTCCAACTTGTTTAAAATTAATAATATTAATTAAACTTCTAAAGTTCATAATTTTTATTAATTTATAACAATAATACTAGTTTAGGAAGTTAAGTAGATTACTAAATAAATCAATACCAGAATTACAAATTTAGAATACTTAAGACCATTGATTTGAGAAAGATTAAAATTGAACCATTGATATTTTTCAATCCATGTGCTTGTTGACTATCAATGCTCATTGGTCCAAAAAAAAAGTCATGGATCATGAATTGAGACCATTGATTAGAGAAGAGCAAATCTGATCCCTTCATTTCTCTACTCTCTTTAGTCTGTTACTCACTAACCTTAAATCTAATCCGAGCCAATCAATATTTTCATCCAACGATCCTAAATCCCCTGAAAACCCTAACCTAAAAACCCCCTCATTTTCCCTCTTCTCAAATCCGAACCCTGATCTCAGCCCCCTCTCTCTCTCAAAGTCTCTCACTCTCCATCGTCGGAAATCAAAGTCTCTCACTCTCCCTCGTCGGAACCCTAAGCTTTTAGGGCTTGCTTTTGCTAACTTTGTGTTCTTGGCGTAATGAGAAACTCGCTCTTGTTGCCGTGCGCCCCGCTGATGAAGATGTTGATGATACTTCTGTGTCGTCGTCTCACCGTAACTCCACTTTCCTCAATGCTGTCGCACTTGGCAATGTTGTAAGTTTCTTTTTCTTTAATGTGCTTCATTTTAGTTGCTAGATGTTGAGATCTGCTGCTTAAGTTGGTTGTTTTGATTCTCGCTTTAAAGGTTTGATTTTAAGATTTTCGTTTTCTCGGATAGTTTGATGTTGTGAATCCTAAAAGACTCAGAAGGAAAAAAGTTTCTTTCTATTTGAAGTCGGATGATGGAGAGTTCTATAACCCATTGCTAATAATGAACAACATGCTAATTTTTAAAACGCTAGTAGAATTTATCACATAAGAAGTCTAAAACTCTAAATAATCTGCTATGAACTCTCCTCTTTCATTCCAAAAGAGCTTAACTCATATGAGACCCCATATAGATACTGGTATTATTTTTGGTGCTAAGTATGCTTTTTGAAGCTTTCTTGTTATATGACTTCAGTGAGTGCACTTCATTGATTCACTGGTGACGTTCACTTACTCAGCGTCTGAAATTACCTCAATTTTTATTTTTTCAGCCCGTCTATCTGAAGAAAGGAAACATATTCTTCGGTACAACTATCCAAAAAGCAATTACATCTGAGCAGAGTAAGCAAAATGATGCAAGAGAGAATTGCTTTAGTTTTTACTTTTTATGGTGGGCAAATTTCAACCATTTTAGCTTTTCTCATTTTATTTTTCCTTTCTAAGGTCCTTGATTAACAATATGTAGGACAACTTGATTAGGCTAAGAAGAAGCTCAACAAAGAATGAAGATACCAAGCGACTTTCTAAGTATGGTACATAACTCTCATGCTTCAATTTTTGTTTTGATGGCCAAAGCTGATGACATCATTTTGGTTTGATTCGGGGCTGCGAGGTACTTGAAGCTTGAATGGATTTGAACTGTATGGTTGATTAATTGTCGCACAATCTTAATCTGAATAAAGGTAAAGCTGAATATTGTTTAATAGCTTCGAATTTATGAGCTATATAATTGGGAAAGTAAATAAACGATGATGAATAGCTGCAAGTCCAACAATGTTTCTCACTCAAATCTTGCCTCTTAATGAATAACTGATCGTTTTGCTTGAGCCTTCTCGAACCCTTATGCGGTGCTCTCATGAACAAGTTGGTATAGCTGCTTGTGGCCTGCTGTTGCTGCTTGTGGCCTGCTGCTGCTGCTTTTGAGATGCTGTTGCGCTCGTTGGCTTGCTGCTTTGTGGTTGCTACTGCCTTGCTGCTTTGTGGTTGTTGCTGGTTTTCTTCTTGTGGTTTGCTGCTGGCTTGCTTCTGCTGGTTTGCTGCTTGTGCTTGTGGTTGTTGCTGTTGATGTTGCTGGCTTGCTGTTATAATAAATTCAGCAATTTGATTTTTGTAATTTCGTTTGACATTAACACATGTATTTTGAATGAATTTATGATATTATATTAACTCGACCCAATTATCAAACTTTGTTCTTCACTCAAACAAGTTACGATTATAATTATATGTTGTGGAAAAATTAAAGTATAGTATTTTATGGAAGCATTTGCATTATACAAAGCAACTGAAAAATTAATAAGAAGACATTTTATAATAATATGCACTAAAAAACTAGCAGTTAAAAAGTAACCATTATAATCTCATCAATAGTTAAAACACTATGACATGAACCAAAATTACATCAAAAATAATTTAATTGAGAATGTAATTTATTTTTTTATTAAATTATTATTAAATGTAAGTAATTTTATAAATTACCATATTGAAATGATTTTGTAGATATAGAAAAATAATTGAATTTTAGTAATTTTGTTGAGTTTAGTCGTCAAAATAAGTTGGTTTGAAAAATTGCGTAAAATTAGGTAGATTTTATTTTCAGATCAATTAGAATTCGAGTTGAACCAAGTATTTACTGAGCCTAATTGAGTTTTGGGTTAATATCTGGTTTAGTTCGGTCGGGTTCGGGTTTGAATGCAGGTCTGTGTGGTCAGGTCAGAATATAATCTAGCCGGGTGCCGGTCAGGTCTGGGTAATCCCAGGTCAGGTTTCGGTCAGGTCGGGGACTGACCCTCACAGGCTGAACCAGGTTCAAGTCAGGTCAGTATCAGGTTGACCCAGCGGTCAGGTCTGTTTCTGACACCCCTAGTCATAACAAGTAATAACTGGTAAATCATGTAAAGTGAAACTGGATAGCAATAGCTTTAGACTGGTGCACGTCTGAAGTGTTGGACAATTAGGAGTTGGGGCACATGGTGAGCGGGCCATGGCTTTTTCTGGGGCCGGATTGATCAGCGCGTCCTATTTTCGTTTAAAAAGGTTCCTCAATATCGTAGGTCATGGGAATACGGAGTCGCGCCCGTATTTCGTCTTCCATTGACTATTCCATTGACTATTACATTTAAAGTAATAAGAATGTTGTTAAAGTTTAGTTCAGTATAAGTTGTTTGCAGGTTATTATGTTATTATTTATTCCTGTTTACTATTTATTAGTATCATGTTAGGATTGTTTATTTATTTAGTATGTAGCACTCAGCTTTGCTGATTACGTGCTTTTGTTTGTGTATGTTGATCATGGCTTTGCCTTATTGATCATGTGATGACCCATTTTGGTGAGCAGTCTCTAGGGATCAATAGTGCATTGTCTATCTACAGGTTTGAAGATGATGCATCATTGGGTTCGAGATTGGAGAGCTTGTGTAGTTTATTTACAGTACTTTTGAGTTATACTTTTCATAGTTGGTTTGGTTTTAAGTTTGACTTTGGTTTTGTTGGTTAGTTTTGGAGTTGACTTATTGTTGACTAAGTTTATTTATAAAGTTTGTTATTATGTTTTCCGCTGAAAAATTCTGAATAAGCCGATACGTTTTCCCACGGGCGATAATTCTTTGATAATTCTCTATGTTTTATATTTAAAAAGGTATTTTAGAAAAGAGAGAATTGTCGGGGTGTTACAAATAATTATATAGATGTAGCTTTTCGCTAGCTAGCTGTACACAGGGGTCACTTTCCCTTCTTGTGGGGTCCTTTCAACTGGCTTTCAAGATTATTTTATTAGTTTTTTTTAAGTACTCAATCTCTGAATTTTTTCAGCAAGTGGGTACACGTGCCCCCACTTCCCAAAGGTTACATCCGCCACTGCTTGGAGAAGAAGTTAGGATTGGATATGAAAGGTTGAAAGGTTTAGGACTATGGTTTTGGGTTATTTAGTATCTAAGGGTTTGATGGATTGAAGGATTTTGGAACGAAGGGTAGAACTTGTGTGCAAGCTGTAACAACCCGCACTTCCGAGCTGCTAGCTAATCACACTTACGATATAGACAAATCTCAATTAACACTTAATAAACCTCAAATTTACATTTACTCGCAGCGGAAACATAATCTATAAACGATCCTGGACCTATGGGTCAGGGCCCACAACAAAACATCCTCAAAACCAAATATCATATTACAGAATTCTTTACTCGATTCCCAAAAAAGAATATTTTATTCTCAAATAAATACTCAAATACTTCGAGATACAACTTCTGAATCATTAATCTTATTATAATTTCATAACCAAACTCTTCCTTTTTGATCCATTCCGAGCTTCCAACACGAACCTGCAATTACAGAAAAGAGTGCAAAACAAAAACAAAAACAAAACTAAAATGAGCGGAAAGCTCAGTAGCTTCACTTCATCCCGTCAAAACGGTTTTAGTTCGTAATCGTTTTTGATATGAGAAACAAACTTGGAAATTGTTCGAAAAATAATTCATCCTTTAAAATATATCGCTGGCATAGCTTAATCACTTAACAGAAATCGCTGGCAAGTACAGGCAGAAACTTAACATAATATAACATAACACATTATTCGACCTTATCTGGTCTTAACTCATATATATGAATCATTTTCCTCCACCAGTACCTTGCTCACTATTCATCTCAGTTCATAAGCTAGGCCAGCTAAAACAAATACGAAATCATTTTGTCATTATCATACTCAAATCATATTCCAAGAAACATAAATATCAGCGGGCAATTCCAATAACAGAACAAAATCATATTCCACAAATCCACACATGAAGATGCATCTATAACCGTGGCCGCGACTATAAGCAATGTATGATATCAAAAATACAATATAACACACACACCGACACACGGGCATTTTAAATACATTTTGCTGAACATAAATGTTACCTCAATACGATAATCATTTAAGATAAATCCAAGAACAATGATACGAAACCTCCAAGCATCATCAATACTTGATCACCAACTCTGACTTGAACTCCATAACTTATCTCCATAATCATTCTCCAACAATCACCTCCAAACAATAACAACCATTAATATTCATTCTCACTACAATTCATATAAAGAAAGTAACTTGCTCATACTTTCGAAACTCCTTCATGAACTACTACAACCCTTATATACAAGCCATTCCCTAGTCCTTCCACTAATCTAACTAACAATGCTCTTTCAAGAAACTAATTCAATTACATCATAACTAGAATAAGAGTTTCCACTAAAATAATTTAGCAAATATACCTTGTAACTCATAATTTAAATTCTTATGATCAATTTAGATAAAAAATTAATCTGCCTTAAAATAATCTAAATCTTGTAGCTTTGCAAAAATAAATTAGACTTGAAAATTATATTAAGAACATGACCTCCAAAAGTTTCCACTGCATACCGATTGGTTTTGATCAACAAAGAAAGGAGTGAAAGCTGAATTTATACCTTCATCTAATAATTGGGTTTTATGAACCAAAGTGAGAGAAAGATTGAAAGAGTACCTAACATCAACACAACAACAGCAGCAGCACCCACGAAGCTGCAGCAACAACAACAAAAGCTCGAAAGAAAATGGCAGCAGGAACACCAAACTTGCAAAGGCCATAACTCATTGCTCCGAACTCCGAATTTAGCGATTTTTGGGTCTAAATTCATTAACTTTTCTAGATCTACAACCTTGATGCAATAAAAATAGACAAAAATGACTGCCTGTTGCTTGGAACAGACGGACAGAACAGAGGTGAGAGAAAAGAGGAAATTTTGGGGTTTGTTTTGATTTGAGTTTCTTCAATTCATCTACTTGGAGTAATTAAACTGAAATCTTCAAAGGAAATTTGACAACTCAAAGAATTGGGTATGTGTGGCCTAAGCTTCTCATGCCACGATGAAGAGGAAGGCTCACTGGCTTTCAAGAAGAAGACACGAGTGAGGTGAGAAAATGAGAGGATTGTTTTTGTTTTCTTATTTTTTTTTCCTTTTTTCCTTTTTAATTTCCTAAGGGCATTCTTGTAATATCAAATAATAGAGAAAAATATTATTTTGCTCCAAAATATAATTAAACTTAGAAGTATAAATGTAGATTTTAAATCATTAATTAAAATAATATGAGCAATTACCTTTTAATGAAAGTGGCTTAAAAACCGGGCTATTACACAAGCCCCCTAGTTTGACTTAGATTTTTTCCTTTGGCTTTTTCTTTTTGTTTTTATATTTGCTTTGTGCGCTTTCTTTTGCTTGTGCTCTTTTCACACTTTGATTTTTTTTCTTTCTTTTATTTTTGCCTGGCATTGATTTTTTTTAATTGTACAGAGGCTTGCACACAAGTTTTTGTGGTTCAGAGTATTGGATTGTTTGAAGGCTTTTTTACGTAACTTTGAATTGAAAGGCTATTTGGCTAGAGATCGTGGAGATGATGGTTTAAGGAATTTATTTTTTTAGTTCTATGAAGATGGTTTATGGATAAAGGCTTTTAAAATGATGGAAGAAAGGCGGAACTAACTCATAATCCAAATTATGTCCATTTTTTTATTTTTTTTATTTTTTATTAATCAAGGTCATTTGATTGAGTTAAATTTCATCATTGAATTAAGAAGCATAATAAAAACGAAAGGCCAGTGAAATGAAAAGAAAATGCAATTATCTTAGTAATTTGAAATAAATAAATAGAAGGCTAATAAATTTAAGTCCTAAATGACATAGACTCGACAGGAAAGGAAATAAAAGAGTTAGGGGAGGAGACTCTATGATTCAACCTATAAAACTAGCGCTAAATGACTAAGCCCCTTGCATTGTAGAGACATTGGCCAAGGGGTTGCTGTTGATGTTGGCTTTTGCTGAAGGCGAAACTGAGAGTCTACCATCTTCAATCATGTCCTATAGGGCGTGCTATAAAGTCCAACATTGCGATGTCAGATGCCCATTCCCTTGGTGGTACTTACAGTAGGAGTTAGGATTCCACTTCCTAAACCTATTCTCAGGAGCATGGTCTGGAGTAGGGCTAAGAGGACAAAGTGCTGCCTTTGCATTAAACCTAGTGAAGGCTTCTTCTAGAGACATGCCTAAAGGAGTGAAGGTTCTTTGGGGCCTTTGATAACCACTCTTCTCAATACTTAAGGCATTAACCTCGTTGGCCTTAGAACTAGAAGGGTTTTTGTTACTCTTCTTGAAAGAGTTGTTGTTACTTGTTATTGTATCCCTTATTTTTAAAGGCTTGCACCTCTTCCTCAATAAGTAGGCCCACCTTGTAGAGCTTCGTGAAAGACTTTATAGGCAGGAAGTTAATGTGATCTCTGTACTTGGATTGCAAGATGCGGATCACCAGTCGAACTTAATCCTCTTCAGATGGGATGTTAGTCATTTGTGTGGCCATTTCTCTCCATCTGTTAAGGAAGGTCACACAATCTTCGTTGCGGTTTTGTTTAGTTAACTCCAACTCACAGAGACCAATAGGAAGCTGGGTATTGTAAATATATTGCTTACGGATGTAGTCCCAATCGTTCAGCTTAGTTTTGTTCAGTGATCTGAACCACTTGGATGGATGTGCATCCAAGGTCGAGGGACAGACATAAGCAAACAGGTCCTTGCTCATGCCTTTGAGAGCCATAGAGATGGAGAAGGCTCTCAAATGATCTTCTGGGTCTTCGACCCCCTTGAATTTTGGGAGGTCACCTAATGTAATATTTTTCGGGATTTTTTTCCTCGGTTCAGGATCAATGATGTCATGGCCACGACCCTGACTCTCGAGTGCTGGAATTGTCTAGATCAATTGCTCGAGTTTTTCGAACCTGAAATCAGTCTCGAACTTGAAAGGAGGGGTGGTGCTGGAATTTCTTCCCGTTCTTCTACCTCAGTTGTTAGTTTTTCTTTCAACATTTTGATCTCTTTGTCTAGTTCCTCAAGACGAGAGTTCATCAATTGGAGTTGAGCCATAATGACACTGAGTTGTTCAATAGTATCTCCCGTTTCAGACGCCGATTTGGAAGTTTCGGAAAATGCAACTGAAAAGGTGATGATGCGTTTAACGAGTCTGGAAGTAGGTTGACCTTTTTTTCGTCTCTGTTGGGCGTTCCCAAGTTGTAATCTCACGATTTGTCCTGAACATAAATCGAATGGACCTTACTTGTAAGTTTTAAGAAATGATTTTCGAAATGAAAAATGGAAATGAGAAATGGAATTGAGAAATGGAAATGAGAAATGGAAATGGGAAATGAGAAATGAAAATCAGAAATGGAAATGGGAAATGGAAATGAGAAACAAAAATGGGAAATAAAATGGGACATGATTTTAATGGAGAATTTGAAATGGATATGGGTTTTAGAATAGTATGGGTCTAACTATATGCAAATGTAGATATAGACTAGACTATGCAAACAGATTTGACTCAATGACTGGCTTTATGATGGTAAGGAATGCTAGTTTCACTAGACTCAATGATGAAAAACTAATAATTATACCATATAATTCAACATAATTATATTAATAAATAATTTGTTCATTACAACTATTAACTTAATAATATTAATAAATAAAATCTTCATTAAGTTCACAACTTCACATATATATGAGACGTCAAATCTAATTGTTATAGATTATAATAATATAGTTTGTTATAACTTATAGGAGACACACAATCCGCTATTATGATTTTTATATTAAAAAGATTTTCTAGAAAAAGTATTTATTATATATAACTTAAAAGAAACATCAAATTATTATTTCGATGAGTAATAAATATATAAGTGTTTGTAATCAAACTATCTGTGAAATTGGACGGGGGTAGTACAAATTACTAAATTGCTACTATTAACTATAATTACTACCTGTCAAAAAAAAAAAAAAAAAACTATAATTACTAGATTATATTATAAAACCCATTACAACTGACCCGATTTTCATTGATTTCAAAGAGGAAAAGGAAACTGGAAGAATGGAACGCGAAGGGAGCATTCAATATCTGGCCAAAGGAAGGGAAAATAAAATTCAAAGCGAAGGCATTAACAGATGTTTCAATGGCACGATCTTTGGGAGTTGAACCTGGAACGAAAATCACCTCAATGATATCAAAAAAACGTCAGGCAACAATTTTAGTTCCCGATCCCGAGGATGACAGGAATTTGAAACGAAACAAGTCTTCACCCAATGACGCTACAAACACGCAGCAACCAGTTTCTTCAGCAGCGGATGATATGGAATTACATGTTACAGATTCAGTTACTCAGGATGAGCAAGAGAACGTGAGGGCAGTGGCTGACCCAGATCAATCACCAAGGGCGCCATGAAGTTCCTTTCATGGAATTGCCGCGGTTTAAATGCCAATAATAGCGCGGTAATTCCATAATTGTTCTGGCTACTATCTCAATTTCAACCTACTTTTTTGTTCGTACAAGAAACTAAGACTAATGTAGAACATGTAAATATGCTACTTAGATCAACTAATCCTAGTTATGTATGCGGGGTGGATGCGGAAGATACGAGAGGGGGGCTAGTTGTTTTTTGTTGGGGCCCTTTTGTGATGGATGTAGTTTGTAAAACTAGCAATTTTGTCTTTTGTAAGATATTGGCTATTAATGGGAAGGAATGGCATGTGATGTTTTTGTATGGCGCTTCTCAACAACACCAACGACAACAACTTTGGCTAGACCTGCACAATCTGCTAAGTATGTACACTAAATTTATGATAATTGGAGACATCAACCAAGTCGATAATTATGAGGATAAGTTAGGAGGTACTTCTTTAATTAGAGGATGGGATGGTATTATAGCTTGGAAACAAGCTCTCAACTTGCAGGATGTCCCATTTTATGGACCCAGATTTACATGGTCCAACAAACGCGAGGAAAGTGATTTGGTTTTAGAACAACTTGACCGAGCGTATGTGACTCCGGAATGGTTAGAAAAATTTCCAACAACAATAATTCGTAACCTTCCCCTAACACAATCAGATCATGTGGCCATTTCACTCCAAACAGAGGAGCAGGTTCCGAGCAAGAAACGGCCTTACCAAGTTGAAAATTGGTGTTTAGCTTATCCGACAATTCGGGTTATCTTAGAAGAGGTTTGGAATTTACAAGTCACGGGCTCCGCAATGTATTCATTATCCAAGAAACTAATTATAGCCCGGGAACGTTTGAAAACTTGGTGCTTGGATAGAAGGCTATTTTGGGGGGTGAACTGGAGTTCGATTTTTAATGAACTCGCAAGTATGGTGGAAAATATTCAAACACTGCAACAGGGCTCAACATACTTACATCGTAGACAAACTCTTTTAGATGAGGCATCTATTGGTATATTATATTGGAAGCAGCGCATTAGGGAGCAAGCGATTAGATTAGGTGATCTTCCTACCAAATTTTTGTTTAATCGGATTCGTCAGCGCCAGAAACGCAATTATATCTATATGCCCAAAGATGTTGATGGTGTATGGATTGACAATCAAGAGGATATTGCTACGATGATCTTAACACATTTTCAGCAAGTGTACTCTTCTACGAATTTGATGGGTACGCCTTCACAACCACAACATGGTGTGGAAATTGATTTAGTATTACGGGAATTACATTTGCCGCATATCAACGACGAGCATAAAGAATCTCTTTTGGCTCCATTTACAACAGCAGATATTCAAAACGCTATGTTTAATATCGCAGATGATAAATCTCCCGGGTTAGATGGGTTTTCAGCTGAATTCTTTAAATACCACTAGGCACTCTTGGGGTCCTCTGTCATTCAAGCTATTCAACATTTCTTTACTACTGGATTCCTGCTAAAAGAGTGGAACAAAACATTATTGGTCCTAATTCCGAAGGTGTCTCCACCTGAAGAGGTAAATCATCTTCGACCTATAAGTCTTTGTAATGTTGTCTATAAATGTGCCTCCAAATGCATGGTGAATAGAATGCAGCCCCTTCTCCCTTATCTGATAGCAGACTACCATAATGCTTTTGTGCCGGGGCGTCAAATGAATGAGAACATTCTTATTTCCCATAAGTTAATGCACGTTATCAACAAACAGCGATCCGGGACACGTCCACTTGCAGCACTTAAACTTGATATGAATAAAGCCTATGATCGCGTCAGTTGGTTGTTTCTTTTGAAAGTCCTTTCGGCTTATGGATTTCCGGAGTCTTGGGTTCAACTGGTTCACCAATGCATCTCAACAGTTTCTTATTGGATTATCGCCAATGGAGTGGCCACAAAGGCTTTTGTCCCACATTGCGGGCTGCATCAAGGCGATCCTTTATCGCCTTATTTGTTTTTGTTTTGTATGGATATTTTCTCACGCATGACTATATTAGCTACAGATATCAGGCTTTTTCAGGGGATAAACATCAGAAAAAGAGGTCCATCGATATCATATTTGTTCTTTGCAGATGATGCTCTCTTCTTCTTCAAGGCATCCGAAGAAGCTTGTGGTGCACTGACGACACTGGTTACTCGGTTTTGCAATATCTCAGGGCAAATTCTTAACATACAAAAAACTTTTGTCAAATTTAGTCCGAACATTCCAGATACTCAACTACAGAAGTACAAGGATTTGCTTCGAATGAATACGCAAGATAACATGGGTTCCTATCTCGGTATTCCCATTGATATTCAAGATACTAAATTGCGACATTTTACTCCCTTATTGGATATTATTTCCAAGAAAATCTTACACTGAAGTAACCGTACTTTATCTCAAGCAGTGAAGCTCATTTTGATCAACTCTATTTTGACCGCCTCTATTCTCCATCATTTGGCGATTTTCAGAATTCCGATGACTATTGCAAACAAGATAGATGGTATGTTTGGTCCGTTGTTTTGGGGTAATAAAAATTACAAAGGGATACATTGGCGGAATCAAGAAACTTCTCAAATGCCAAAGGGCATGGGAGGTCTCGGATTGCGTAACATAGGACTTTTTAATCGAGCCCTATTAATGAAACAGATAAGGCGAATTCAACAAAATCTGCAATTGCTAGTCTCAAAAGTTTTTCGGGACTCAAGACATCAAACTGTACGGCTACACTCTGGTCGCTTTAACCTTTCGTGGGGGTTGAAAGGGTTACTCGAAGCTGAATCTCTCCTAAACAAGGGCAATGCGTGGAAGATTGGGAATGGTGAGTCCATCGTAGCGTCTACTCAGAAATGGATGAATGGCCAAATTCTTGTTTTTAATGATGAGACTCATCTAGCGGACGCAGCAAGACTGAAGGTGACGGATTTCATTGATCACAACAATCATATATGGGATCTTGTGATGATTTATAAGTACTATATTCCCGATAGTGCACGGCAAATTCGATAGCTAGAGTTGCCTCTACATTTGGACGCTCCAAATGTCAAATATTGGCCATTCACCAAATCAGGGGAGTATTCTACTAAGTCAGGTCACTACTTTCTTTTTCTTCAACAGCAACATGATAATTATCGCATGACAATACTAGTGCATATGAAATTTCTTCGTATCATTTGGGGATTGAACATCATGTCGAAATGGAAAATTTTCCTATGGAAATTGTGGCATAATGATATTGCAACAAATTCCAATTTGTTCAAGTGGAATATTGGAAGTTCAGCTACTTGTCTGATTTGCTTGGACCCGGAGGAGGATCTTCAGCATTTGTTTTGCTATTGTCCATTGGCCGAGGAAGTTTGGCACACTGTGAACTTGCCTAGGCCTCTAATAATTCCTAATCTGCCCATTCGGTTTGCTACTTGGCTACTGGATAGAATCATCCAGTTCAGGATAGAGGATGGTTGTAATGGGATTCGAATACCTCTTTTGTGGGGGTGCTTTGGGCTATATGGACAACTCCGAACGAACAAGTTTTTTGTTAGCAAAGGGCAACGATGGAGGTATTCAATGTCAAGCTTGCTCAAGGTTTGTCTTCTCAAAACATGTTCTCAACTATGGAAAGTCCGAACACAACAATCAGGTTGACCTTCACTTGCCACCCGGGTTCACAATAGCTTCTCTTAAGCGACATCAGGTTGCCTCTCCTGATGTTATTATCCAGACATATGGTTCTTGGGATAAAAATACAGGTATGGGAGGTACGGCTTGGATAGCTTTTGATGTTCATGGTTGTATTAGGAATAGTAAGGGCATTAGCTTTCACGCCCCTTCTGCTCTTATGTCAGAGGCTAAAGCATGTCTTTAGGCTCTCCAATGGTCTTCGAGGGAGGGTATTGCACGTTTTAGGATCTATACGGATTCAGCAGCATTAGTTCAATATCTCCACAGCTCTCACACTTCTGAAATCTTAATCCGACATACCATCGCGGGGATAAAGACGCTTGCTGCTACACTTCAAGGATGTGATATTATAAAAGTCAATTGAGCACAGATTAAGAGGGCACATGATCTAGCCAAAGCCAGCAGACTGGATAGATCTTCGTTCTTATGTTTTTAGTTTCCTTTATTTTTGTTTGTTTTCGCGATGTCAAAAAAAAAACTTATTTCATGTCAGCAAAATCCCGATATAAACCAAAGAAATAGTTATTATACACTTATATAGTTATACACATATCAACAATAGCATTATATCAAGCCAAATAAGTAAGTCAAATCAACTTGTTCCTAATTAACAACAAATCATGTTTTATAAATAGTGATTTAATGATACTCATGTTTTATTGTGCTATATCATAAGTCTTAATATCAGCGATGAGTATCATTGTATCACGAATCCACACTCAATAACTCAAGTATAATTATTTTTACCACCAGTCGCTCCCCCCAAACCCCACTTCCTTCCCTTATAAATCCCAAAAAATCACTAGTAGAATAATTGTATATTGCTGCGATTGAAAAGTGGCCTATTGCTGCGAATTTCGCATTGCAGCAAATCAAGGCGCAACAATAGATTAAATCTATGATTTTTTCACCAAATACCCCTGACAAATTTTTTTTTCACCAGATACCCCAACTTTTTTCCAGATTCACCATATACCCCCGACTTTCTAAAAAATACATCAGAATGCCCTTAATGACTCACGGCGGTTAACTCCGTTAGTCATTAACCCTAAAAAAACCTAAGTAAATCTAATTAACTCTAAAAAACCCTAAGTAAACCCAATTAACCCTAAAAGCCCTAACTCTCTCTCTCTCTCCCTAACCCAACCCCAGCCCCACCACCTCCCCCCCCACAACCCTAGCACCACCAGCCCCCACTAGCCCCCCTCAACCTCCCCCACAACCCCCACTCGCCCCCCGATCTCCCCGCGCCTCCCCCTCCCCGCCGCAAAATCGCTACCCACCCCTTCGAACTCGGTTGCTCCCCCTCCCCTTCGAACTCGGTCGCTCCCCCCCCCCACCCTTCCCCCCACCCCTTCGAACTCGGTCGCTCCCCCTCCCCTCGCCCTCCCCGCCGCAAAATCCCCGCTCGATGGCTCGGATTTCTTCGACAATAATGGCTGCTTTGGATCTAACGTTCGGTTTCGGATTCAACAATGGCGGATTCGGATTTCATAACCTAACCTTACCTTTAGCGCGATTTTACCGCCTCCTTCGGAAATGCAGGAAGAAGGATTGGAAGCGGATAAGGGGAAGGGGGCTGCGGGATTCAAAGGGTTGGGGGAGGGGCCGCCGGGCAGGTGGGGGAGTGGTTCGGCCCAGTGGGGGAGCTGGCAGGGGGGGAGGTGGTGGTGGTTGACTGGTTGTTAGGGTGTTAGGGTTAGGGTTAGGGTTAGAGTTAGGAGTTTATTAGGGTCTAAAATAAAAATTAGGGTTAATGACTAACGGAGTTAACCGCCGTTAGTCATTAAGGGCATTCTGACGTATTTTCTATAAATTCGGGGGTATATGGTGAATTTTGAAAAAAGTTGGGGTATTTGATGAATAAAATTTTTTGTCAGGGGTATTTGGTGAAAAACCGTTAAATCTATTAATGCGGTTTCAAAACCGCAGCAATTGATTAACCTATTGTTGCAGTTGTAGGGAAAGCCAGCAGCAATAGGTGCAGGTAAAAAAAATCAGTTTTTGAAATTTAAATATTCTAATAATTATAAAAAAAATACAACACAAAAGTAACTACAACAAACTACACATTGAATTCATATATTCAATAAACATGGTAATCTTACAATAATTACCAAAAAAATAACAAATAGAAAAATCGAAAAAATAAAAGAAAGGGACTCCAGAGTCCAGACCTAAGAAACGAAAAATAAGCTACATTAAAAAAATAAAAAGACACTTAAAACTTGAAAAGAAACGAAAAAACCACAAAGGAATAAGAGATCTAAAAAAAAACTAAAACTAAGAAATCCCAAAAAACAACTTATTGCAAATTGAAACTAATGAGGGAAGAGATCTAACAAAATCGATCAAGAATGAAAATGAAACAACCTCTAATTACAATTAAACAAACAACAACCCCTAATTACAAAAAATAAAAACTCAAAACTCCTGAAAGACAATCGTGCTCGACTTTTGCTCACCGGTAAACCGCGATGTCGCCACTTGTGCGAGGACCGCCACCACCAGCGCAAGGACTGCTGCCGCCGGAAAAACCACGAACGAATAAGACAGGCGCGATTTCGAACTACGAAGGAGAGTGAGCTGTGCGAGAATAATGAGCTGCTTGCTTATTTGTATACTGTGAAACCTTAAACCGCCTCGGAAAAACTACACATTAAACTCCGCCTGAAATATGCAACCTCGCTTAATTTATGAGTGAGAGGCGCGATTTCAACCACGAAGGAGATTGCCGGAATTAAGAAGGAACCGAGTGCGAAGAAGGGATGGAGAGGAGTGAGAGAGAATAAGGAGTGAGAGGCGTGAGAGGAGAGAGAATAAGGAGGCATGAGTGGCGTGAGAGAGAATAATGGAGGAGAGGAGTGTTGAAACGGCACATCAAAGTAACAAGCAAACCCTAACATCTATTTTATAAATAAAATAAAGATATTGTTGAAGAAACCGCAGCAATAGATTAAAATGATAATTTTTTAATATATTGCTGCGGTTTTCCGGATAGACCGTAGCAATAGGTTTTCTGTAGGCTTTTTATTCTTCTTGCGCAGTTTATTGTTGCTTATGGGTAAAACCGCAGCAATTCAACCGCAACAATATACAATTATTCTACTGGTGAATGCTTGGGGTAGGTATTGAACCCTAAACTTTATTAAGGGAGATGGAAAAGCTCACCACTTGAACCAACGACAATTCCTACCTACTTGATTTCTACTGCATTATTACATTTGACCATTGTATGCGTATACTTACAAGTATGACTCATACTTATAGCAAAACATCAAAAGAGTCGTACATCGGTGATAAAAGTCAAGAATATCTTGTGAAGAAGCTATAAAAAATTTAGTCTTGAGAATGATGAAATTAAACCTTTCTCTTCCTTTTTGGGTAATGTGTAGTATATGTTTCTATCAAATCAATATCTAATACATGAGCCAATGGCCTTCAACAATATTAATCAAATTTATGTTGAGTTCTTTGGTTTTGAAATGATGACAAACAATTGAGCTATTTTAGAAAACAACTAGGTATGTTGTTGTATTCTCTACTATTCCTCTATGCAGCAAACAGTTCCTTTCCAAGACATAGTTTAATGAAACCATACTCGTGAAAATTAGGATATCTCCAAGGGAAAAGATCAAGTCTTGAAGTGCATGAAGATAATGAAGATTGTAAATCTTATTATTAGTCTTTATGTAATATCGTGTGCATGATAAGTGGAGGAAATTACTAGAATGTTCTTAATGGGGTACCAGTAGTGTTGTGAATTCGGTCAATACTCATAACACTACCTGGTCAAGGAACATTTCATCAGAACTATTAACTTGTCTATTTTAGAGTTGGCCATTTTAAATGATTTTATAAATTATTGAAGATGCTTTCCTAAAACTATTTTTGGTAAAATGTGTGCCAACTCGAGGGCAATATAATTAGAATATTTGGGTGAGAAATTTCGTAATAATTTATTGGATATCATCTTGTTCAATTCATGGAAACTAGATAATTTGCAAGATATTTTCCATATACTTGTGTATCTTTGGAAAGTATCTTGCACCAAAGATGTGATCTAATTCTAGGTCACGAGATCACTCTCCAAAGGCTATATATACTAAGTATAATCTTCATTACTCGTTCTTGCTCTTCTTGGAAATATTGAGTATTATTTGAAGCACATCAAAGAACAATTAAATCATTTTCCTATTTTGAGTGCACACTATACTAGGATTTCAATATCTCTTACATAGCTTTGTGTGTAAGCATTATTGAGAGAACATCTTTGAACTTGTAATTTAACTACTAAGAGCTTATGGTTGGGGAGCGTTTCTGAGTTCAAGCGCGAGTGCTTGTGACTGCACTTGTGACTGCAAGTGCGAATTAGCACATATAGAGTTAAGTTTAGGGTGAACTGTTTGTCCGGAATAGATCAAACCCTTCTAGAACTTGTTACTTTTGTTCTTCGGAGTAGATTAACAAAAGTGACTAAATGGTGGAGGACGTAGACTCCGAGTTGAGTCGAACCTCGTTAAATATGTGTGTTTGCTTTTCGCCTATTGTTTTCATTGTTCAAGTGTTTCTCCTATTAAGGACAAGTTCAGGTGGTTCCTTAGTTTTAAAACGCACTTTTTGTTAGCATACTCAATTCAACCCCCCCTTCTCGAGTACCAAGTAAACCTTCAATTTATTTTTTAAGGGTGAAGTTCCTCTGTGTACAGTAGATTGTTACTCATTAACATTTGTTACTATGTGATGATAAAACATATGGTTGATTAAATGAGGTAAAATAACGATAAAAGAAAAGTTAAGAAAAAATGGTCGAGTTGTATGGAAAAAATAATAATAGAAATGCATTAAACTAGTAAACAGATGGAGAATGTTAAACTAGTAAAACATGAGTATGTCGTGACAATAAAACATGTTCGATAAATATAGCGTCGGATAGTAATGGATCGAGTAAAAAACCGACAGAGATGATAAGGGTCGAGTAAACAATGGGTTAGGTTCTGACAAGTGGGGTTTCGATGGCCTTTTCCAGGTATAATTGGGTCTCGTTAGCCTTCGGGTCGGATAGAGATGCAATTTGGGCCTTAGTTCTCGGGTTTAACTGGTTTCTGGTCGAGTTTAAGTCTATTACAGATCAGGTTGAGTTATGATATTCTCGGGTATAACTAGGTTGAGTTGGTTTCGGGTCTTATGGATTGGTTAGAATTTTAATTCTTTCGGATCGGAACATGTCGAGTGCGGGTGGACCCTTGGGTCAGTTCAGTTTTTGACACCCCTAATATGGTGTTATGGCATTGCAAAGATTTTTGTAGAGATAAGCGTTTGAAATAGGGAGGATTAAATAGGAAGTAGGGATAAGAAATGCATGAAAAATTAAGGTTTAGGGGGAAAACGCCGGATAGAGGATCTAGATGAGCTCGAGAGAAAGCTTTCTATCATTTTTCTATATAGAGATTGTGTAGTCGTATTTGGTCTTCAAAGGGAGGTTATTACTGAGATGATTCTTCACGTTCAAAATAAAATACTAGTAAAAAATAAAATTATTACGCCGCAGCCCCCCTTCCCCACCCCTTCGAATCCCACATCCCCTATCCCCCCATCCCCTTCCAATCCTTCCTCCTGCATTTCCGAAGGAGGCGGCAAAATCGCGCTAACGGTAAGATTAGGTTACGAAATTCGAAATCGCCATTATTAGATCCGAAACCGGACGTTAAATCCAAAACCACCATTGTTGTCGAAGAAATCCGAGTCATTGAGCGGCGGGGAGGGGGAGGGGAGGGGGAGGGGGGAGGGGAGGGGGAGGGGAAGCGACCGAGTTCGAAGGGGTGGGGGAAGGGTGGGGAGGGGGAGCGACCGAGTTCGAAGGGGAGGGGAGACTCGAGTTTCAAGGGGGTGGGGAGCGATTTTGCGGCGGGGAGGGGAGGCGCAGGGGGGATCGAAGGGGGGCCTGTGTGGGGGCGCGGGGAGGGGGAGGGGAACGTGGGGGGCTGGGGTTGGGGGCCGGTGGTGCTGGGGTTGGGGGGGCTGGTGGGGCCGGGGTTGGGTTAGGGAGAGAGAGAGAGAGTTAGGGTTACTTAGGGTTTTTAGGGTTAATTGGGTTTACTTAGGGTTTTTTAGGGTTAATTAGATTTACTTAGGGTTTTTTAGGGTTAATTAGGGTTAATGACTAACGGAGTTAACCGACGTTAGTCATTAAGGGCAATCTGATGTATTTTTTTAGAAAGTCGGGGGTATATGGTGAATTTGGAAAAAAGTTGGGGTATCTGGTGAATAAAAAAATTTGTCAGGGGTATTTGGTGAAAAAACCGTATAATAAATGTCAAATATTGTATAAAAAAATATAAATGTTGCATAATAAATGATTAATGTTCTATAAAATATTAAAAATGTTATATTATATAGGAGAAGTTTAACATTATATGAGCAATTTTATGGTCCTTTTTAATAGGAATTGGGGAAAAATTACCATAGTCCCACGGCAGTTGCGCTTTCTTAGTTAGCCAACTAAAACTTTGCTGAATAGCTGGACCCGAAATTTTTAAAGGCAAAATTTCAAAAAATTACCTTTTATAACCAACTTTTTTAAAAAAAAAAACAACTACATTTTAATTTTTTTTTTTTCAAAAAACTACATTATTGTAGACACACAATTGTAGACACATAATCGTGTCTCCCCATTTAGTACCCTATGATGACCAATACCCTGCTCCAATTGGTCTGGATCAAGGAAAGAATAAAGAACGAGTCTAAAATAAATTGTTTTAAGCCAAAACCATTTTCTAACTCATTTTATTAACCCAATTCCGAACACCCTTTTTATAAATAATTTTATAAAAGCCCATTTTCTAAATAACCTTTTAAAAGCCCATCTTTGAAAACCTTTTAAAAATAATTTTATGAAAGCCCAATTTTATTAAACCCCTTTTCTAGCCCAATTTAATTAATAGAATTAATTAATTATATTGATTAGTTTTATTAATAAATATATCTTTTACAAAAATAATCTTTTCCCAAACTTTTTTTAAATATCTTTTACTAACTATTTTCTAAAATCTTTTATAATAAAAATCTTTTAGAAACCATCTAACTATTTTCTATTATCTTTTAAAAACCTATTATCTCTCAAAAACCTATTGTATCCCAACTACCTCCCTATATCTATATATATCCTCCACCTTATAATCTCACGGAAAAACTAATGATAACAACTCACCTTCCACGGCTCAACAACTCTCTACTCTCATACTCCCTCGACACAAATCACCACACGTCCACACCTCTATCCTCCATATAATTCTCGACTCAAACTAACAACAGCACAACTCCCTAATCTCCTTTCACCGCCTAACTTGATTCATCCTCTCATCACCGTACTGCCATACTAATCTACACCTAAATCCTATACTACACATCACCACCTGATTACTCATCATCATTCATCATCAAACTCCATCAACCACAACAAAATCAATTCGCCACATCATCCACAAAATCAATGCTAAACATATTCTGTACCCAACGCCTTGCTACACCAAGATAATAAATTCATCCTAATCCATGCGTAGTATTTGACCGCAACTCATATTATACGCAAAATACAAATCTTTTTTAAAGACTCGAACAATATTCAATTTTTCAAGATCCGTACAAATCAACGACCCCGGACGGTGGTATAATTTCTGAGGGTCAACTAAATTAACTAACTTTATTTGCTTTCTTTATTTATTTCTTATTATTTTCTTAAAGTTACTAACACTCTATTCATGATGTAGGTTATTAATATATTCCTGTGATTGTAAGTATTGTACATATTATACTAACTCACTGCATTCTTTTCTTTTCTTTTTTATTCTTATTTCTTTTTATGAACATATTATTTTATATGTGTCTGATTGCAATATTTATCACTTTGTATTTATTGTTAATCAAGACCTAAATAAATGTTCTAACTAATTCAGATAACATGGACAACCTGCTAGGAACTCATTAATATTGATTGTCTAATAACTGATCACTAAATAATTAGTCTTTTTGTGTGTTTTCTGAACCCATCTAGATTAATTATTTTAGGGTGCTTTAAAATATTATATGATTATTCTTTTGCATAAAATCTGTAATGAATTGGTATTTAGTAGAGGCCAACAATAGACAATATAGTTCCTGACTATATTGTACCCTCACCTCCGAATTCACTTTTTGGTTCCTGACCATCTATGGAGTCATGACGGAAAAATCTACATTGGATAAGTCCCTAAGATGTCCCTTCCGTTTCAATACAATTAGGTTTATGATTCTTCCTCTAAAGAATTGTTGGCGACTTCAAAAACATATTTTTAATAAAACCTTAATAATGGGGTAGTCAAATAAACGCGCTCACAACGCGTGTAGGCATTAAAGGAATTGAAAAATCCACGCCTACAATTTGGCGACTCCACTGGGGAGGATTTAAAAAAAAATTAATTTTTTTAAATGAGTGGGTGAAACTTGTAAATACGATTCATTCTTATTTTTATGCCTTAGAATAATATATTGTTTTGCATGTGCATGGCTATTGTTCAGCCACCATAAGGACAATCTACCTTGCCTCATTAGCACATGTTCTATGTGTGAGGTCACCCCCGGGGGTTTGCGTTTTGTCCTTCCAAAAAGCTTCCTGAGCGATAGTGTTGGATCTTAGTCATAAGCAAATCTATCCAACCATGGCATTGTTCTCTTGTTCCTGACTTGAGACTGGAGTGCGTCTTACACGTGGCCACCTCTTTAAGCAGGGGTACGAAGCGTGGGATCAATCTCTTAGTCATGGACCCTTTTCAGCCTTAACATAAACCTGATCATAGTTGAAACTTAGAACTGGACTTTAGGTTGAGAACTGTGCATATTATCGTCTTAATTTGTCATATTTGTGTGTTGTGTGCTTTTAATTGCTATGTGTTGCGTAAATTTTAAAACTAAAATTGTCAAGCGAATTTACGTCATTGAAAAAGCACAGTTTGCGTCCCACGCAGCTGATTTCGCTCAGCGCATCCCTTAGCGTCGCGCGCACCTTGCCTTGCGTCGCACAGCGCTCCACTTTCCTTCCCTGCGTATTGCTTTTGATTCATGTGATCTAATTTGTTGCGTTGTCAATTTCTATCGTGCATTGCCCCGTATTCTTTGTGCCAATTTCATCCTATTCTTTTCTAACATCATATCTATTTCGAAAACTTTATCTCATATTATTTTGAAAAAAAAAATCATCTCAAAAAAAAAATTATTTTCAATCTCTTATCTCCTATCCTTTTTCGAAAAATTATCTCATATTTTTAAAAGATACATATATCACCTATCTTCTTCGAAAATTATTCTCCTATCTTTTTCAAAATTTCATCCCATCTTCAATCTCCTATCTATTTCCAAAATTCTATCTCCGTATTTTTTCAAAAAAAAATATCCATCTTTTTTCCTATCACATATCTTTTTTTTCGAAAATTCGTCCTTTTTCTCTATCCTATCTTTCTATGTATGTTATCCATCCTTTATGTGCACATCATTTAGGATTCCTTTTAGTGTCCATCTTGTTGTGAAAGTTTCATCCGCTTAGGAATTCTAACTGCACTAGAAGTCCGTCTGACCCATATGTCTAGATTCATCCAGTTTCACTCCATTTAGATATCTTCACCTCATCTAACTCTATCCATGTTAAGAGTCTTAACCATGTCTAGGTTCACCCATCTAAGAAGTCTAGGGTCGTGAGAATTCTTGCCATCTTAGAAGTCTATAGTCCATAGAAAGTCCATGCATAATAGGAGTCTAAAACCATTAGAATTATGTCCATCATTGGGAATCTAAATCCATTAGAATTATGTCCATCATTAGGAGTCTAAACCCATTAGAGTTCCATTCATCTTAGAAGTCTCGAATCCATTAGAGTTTTGCCCATATTAGGAGTCCAAATCCATCAAAATTCCGTCCATTTTAGGAGTCTAGGTCCACTAGAGTTTCATGCACATTAGGAGTCTAGCATCCTTAAAAGTCCGTCAAACCTAGAATTCTCACGTTATTAGAAGTCTATTAAGTCTAGGATTGTGAAGTCATTAGAATTCCATATCAATTAAAACTGCATTCACACTAGAATTCATTTACATTGCATAGTCCGTCATTCATACACTTCATGCATAACTAGAGTCCAGAAGAGTCTCATTGCATCCAAACTCTCCATTTCATCTCATGCATTCCGCAATTAGTAGTCCTGAACTACAAGCGATCTGATTCCCTCTTTTGGGATATGTAGGCAGCCTTTACAGGTTCGAACGCATAGATTGAGTCATGCATACATACATTAGGTCTAGATGCGTCCAAAAAAGTCATTCATACATGCATTAAGTCTAGGTGCATTCAAAAAAAAAATCATCATGCATATAGGATATTCAGATTTGTTCCTATAAGCTCAACTTTTAAACAAACATACATTCTTTCATTCCATTTCTCTCTCTCTCCATCATCATTCTATCTCTAAATCTCCTCTGATGATCTATGTAGAAATCAAGCGACATTGAAATGGGCCGTCCATCGAATAACGAGCAACAACTTGCTGAAATGGCTAGAGCTTTAGCCAAGTTGTCCAGCGTGATGGAAGAAATAGCTATAAGGCTTGAGAAGATTGAGTCTGGTGAGTCTCTTGGATTCAACAAGACAATGGAGAGTGTTGTTCATAGGGTAACCAATGCAAATTCCTATTTTGAGCCCATTGATAACACCAAACTGAAAGGGAAACTTCCTGAAGAGTTCTCTACAACTGACATCCCTAAATTTAAACCAACCGATAATCCAAAATATCATTTAAGGAATTTTCGTGCAACCATGATCATCAAATCGGTTGACCCTGAACTTTACCCAATGGTATTCCCGATGTCGTTGGACCCAATATGTCAGAATTGGTTCTATTCCCTAGACCCCAAGCAAACTAAAACTTGGGAATGCATCACTATTGCTTTCATGAAACAATATGAGTCGAACGCACAAATGCAAACCTCCCTTTGAGAACTCGAGGTTCTTAAACAAGGTGAAAATGAAGGTTTTACCACTTATCTGAATAGGTGGAGAGAGAAATCAGCCCATATGATATCAAGGCCTGCAGAAAAAGACTTGGTACGAATATTCGTTTCTAACCTCCTCCCTAAATACAAAAACCACCTCAAATACTTGGGTCTTGATAGCTTCGCAAGAGTATATGATGTGGGTATCCAGATTGAGAATGATTTGCTGAAAAATACCGAAGATAATGACCTCAATGTCATAGAAGTAGACATATCTCCGAGCCCAATCACTCATTAAGACATTTGGACTCGCTTAGGTCCAATCAGCACGAAAAAATTACACTTCTTCTCTTTTCATGTAGAAAGAGACCTCATGAAGATCGAAACAATGAAGCTGTCTCGTCACGTGAAGTAGGAGTCTAGACTTATGATTTCATTATCTGTTGCATTTCTATTATATTTCCCAGTCTAATATAGGATTTTCCCTCTTATTGCATGTACTCATAATTGTCAATCAATAAATGAGTATTTCTTTTCTAACCTTGCACTAATGAGCATCAATGGAAATCACGATTTTCGCCTTAAAAGAAATGAATTTCTAATTCTCATGACTATTCTAATAAAGGCAATGAACAACTGGCAAACATGAAAGAGGCATCCCTTCCCTTCACTAAAACCATTCCTCCATTTCAACGCAATTGCATAACACCCCTTTCCCTCTAACCTACCTTAGTGGAGGTACACTTGACATCAATTCAATGTAAAAAAAAAGTAAAAAAAAAAAAAAGGCAACAAAACGAAAATCAAAGCAAAAGCAAAAAAAAAATCATGCAAAAAGTGCAAAATGTAAAAAAAAAAAAGTGTTGCAAATAAGCCTATCAATAGCTATGTCAAATGTACTTATTTCAAAACCTTCAACCTTCAACCTTCAACTCAAACCTTCAACTTTAACCAAAAAGCCCTTGACACCCATGCACATTGCATTCCAACAAGCCATAAAAGACAAACCAAAGCCCGCTAGGTCGAAAACCCATAAGGGTGACTTAGGCAAAAGTCAGGGCACCTTCTTATTCATTAGCCTGAACTACGAATGGTCTGATTCTGCTAAAGATACGTAGGAAACCTCACCCTGAGGTCCGACCGCTTTAAACCAAGTCAAACCTGCATCATTATCCGCCCATGCCAAAGACCTCTTCCAAATCAATACTTAAATCAATGCCTAATTCATTGCAAATGGCTCCAAAGCAAAATAATCGGCCACCAATTAAAATGCCAAGAGCTACGACTGGCCTGATTCCATCATAGATACGTAGGCAACCTCTTTTGAGGCCCGGCCGTTTTAATTCACAACATATTTTTAAGGCTCGCCTAGGCCCATGAGAAAAGCGCGATCTCTCAAATCATGAATTTTAAATGCTCATCCCTACCCTTAGATTATAGACTGGGGTTCAAACCTACATTATTGGCCTCCCTCATTGCGTGAGTCGATTCATTATGACTGCGCCTTTTCTTATTCTAATCACTTCCTTTTTCAAAGCCATATTATCGCTTCTAAGCCAACCTTAGCATAACCTTTCAACACTCAACGCTATGACCGCGTCTCATCTTTTGAGTGTTCTTTTCTTTGGCCTTTCTTGTCTTCTCACCTTAGGAACCCTATATGGAATCTTCGGTCGAAACTCCCGCTAAGCGTGACGAGATATCTTCAAAATCAAGCAATCAAGCTGAGTTCTTCATAAACTCCATCTTACTGGAGGCTTCATCACTGTTCCACACAGAAAAGCATAGACTCCAAGTCTAAGTCTATCGGAATAAGGACTTCATTACGAGTCCATACATGACATCTTGGGTTTTAAAACCCACACGGATACAACATCGCATCTATTCATGGGCTCACTTAGGCCCTTGACATACAAACCTCGAAGCATATACAACTCAAGCGCTACAAAAGCTCGTTGATAACGTATTCCAAATCGAACATATAATCTATTGGCTGCATAGAAGATCATTAGGCTCCATGTGTACCCTGATCAGGATTTCATTACAAGTCCATACAAAAGGTTGTGGGCTCTAGACCCATACGAGATCCTGACTGTTTTATGGGCTTACTTAGGCCCGTAACAACTACAACACATATCGCATCAAATATAACTTACATAGATCGTCATCCTTGGGGGCTTCCCCTTTCTTCTCTTTCGAAAACAGTTTTCTAAAACGAAAATTTGAGCTTCTAATGAAACGATCAAATCATCAAATCATATCATATGCATTAGTGTCATATCTCTACATTAGTGTCACATCTCTGCATTTGTATTACATATTTGCATCATCGAACATTGTGTCAAGCAGTGCATCCTTCATCCTTAGTCATAGGATTCTAGCGTCAATCAGTGAGTCGCACACACAAATATACACACACATGCACACACGATAACACACGCAAGTCAAGTCAAGTCAAGGCAAGTCGAGTCGAATCAAGTCGAGTCAAGTCTTGTCCTATCCATACACTAGCACCCACATCACGGGACACATGCATGTCCCCTAGTTGTTTGTCTGCATATTTGTTTGTTATTTGTATTCACAGGTACCCAACATTAAACGATTCTACACGAGTGATATTCCACCAAGGTCTGAGGACCAATACAAATTAACAACAGAAGACAAGTGCAATATACATGGTGCGTCCAGCGCACTGACAACGAAATCGCACGCAAAGAAATCAAGGCTCCGGGCCGCAACATACCAAGCAGCGCGAGCCGGTGCGTCGGCGCACGATCTGTACAACACGCTTGGGGGCTTCTTAGCCAAGTGGAGACCACACGCTCAACTCCTTATGAATTCAAATGTTCATTACGACATCGCACGCAGCAAACTGCGTCTAGCGCAGCATCCCACGCCAAGTGCAGGCATGTGCGTCTGGCACACGGTCCTATACAACACGCTTGGGGGCTTCTTAGCCAAGTGGGGCCCACACGCTCAATTCCAAATGAATTCAAATGTTCGTTACGACATCGCGCGTGACAAACTAACGGATTTTTAAATCCGCAACAAAAAATACAATTTTTCCATTCTTCCAACATGCTATATTGTACGCAAATCTTGCTCGAGAGACGACAAGTACTCAGGAGTATTAACAGCGGAAAACACACCGTTAGGTCCGCGGACCATCATCACAACACATTACCCAGGAGCGGGACCATTAATAGCTCTATCCCGTTGTGAGCCGGACCATTAATAGCTCTATCCCGTCATAAGCCGGACCATTAATAGCTCTATCCCGTCGTGAGTCGGACCATTAATAGCTCTATAAATTATCTATCCTGTCATGAGCCGGACCATTAATAGCTCTATCCCGTCATGAGCCGGACCATTAATAGCTCTATCCCGTCGTGAGCCGGACCATTAATAGCTCTACAAATTATCTATCCCGTCATGAGCCGGACCATTAATAGCTCTATCCCGTCGTGAGCCGGACCATTAATAGCTTCACAAATTATCTATCCCGTCATGAGCCGGATTATTAATAGCTCTATCCCGTCGTGAGCCGGACCATTAATAGCTTCACTAATTATATTTCCCGTCGTGAGCCGGACCATTAATAGCTTCACTAATTATATTTCCCGTCGTGAGCCGGACCATTAATAGCTCTATCCCGTCGTGAGCCGGACCATTAATAGCTTCACAAATTATCTATCCCGTCATGAGCCGGACCATTAATAGCTCTATCCCGTCATGAGCCGGACCATTAATAGCTCTATCCCATCGTGAGCCGAACCATTAATAGCTTCACAAATTATCTATCCCGTCATGAGCCGGACCATTAATAGCTCTATCCCATCGTGAGCCGGACCATTAATGGCTTCACAAATTATATTTCCCGTCATGAGCCGGACAATTAATAGCTCTATCCCGTCGTGAGCCGGACCATTAATAGCTTCACAAATTATATATCCCGTCATGAGCCAGACCATTAATAGCTTTATCCCGTCATGAGCCGGACCATTAATAGCTCTATCCCGTCGTGAGCCGGACCATTAATAGCTTCACAAATTATCTATCCTGTCATGAGCCGGACCATTAATAGCTTTATCCCGTCATGAGCCGGATCATTAATAGCTCTATCCCGTCGTGAGCCAGACCATAATAGCTCTACAAATCATCAACACCCTGAAGCGGTACTATAATATCTCTACACGTCATCAACACTCTAGAGCGGGACCATAATAGCTCATGATTTCTCTTCACCTATATCATTTCATTTTTTGCAAATTTACATATATTTTGCAAATTTGTTCATATATGTCTGTTCCTGAAACTTTTGCTTGTTTTGCAGGTACTGGCGTAAAAGAGTGATTTTGGATTGCAGATCATCTAGAATCAGTCTCCGTCCCGACACGTATACTTTGACTTTCGGTTTTACAAATCTCAGTCAAAGTGGGGGCTTCTGTAGACACATAATCGTGTCTCCCCATTTAGTACCCTATGATGACCAATACCCTGCTCCAATTGGTCCGGATCAAGGAAAGAACAAAGAACGAGACTAAAATAAATTGTTTTAAGCCAAAACCATTTTCTAACTCATTTTATTAACCCATTTCCGAACACCCTTTTCATAAATAATTTTATAAAAGCCCATTTTCTAAATAACCTTTTAAAAGCCCATCTTTGAAAACCTTTTAATAATAGTTTTATGAAAGCCCAATTTTATGAAACCCCTTTTCTAGCCCAATTTAATTAATAAAATTACTTAATTATATTGATTAGTTTTATTAATAAAAATATCTTTTACAAAAATAATCTTTTCCCAAACTGTTTTTAAATATCTTTTACTAACTATTTTCTAAAATCTTTTATAATAAAAATCTTTTAGAAACCATCTAACTATTTTCTATTATCTTTTAAAAACCTATTATCTCTCAAAAACCTATTGCATCCCAACTACCTCCCTATACCTATATATATCCTCCACCTTATAATCTCACGGAAAAACTAATGATAACAACTCACCTTCCACGGCTCAACAACTCTCTGCTCTCATACTCCCTCGACACAAATCACCACACCTCCATCCTCCATATAATTCTCGACTCAAACTAACAACAGCACAACTCCCTAATCTCCTTTCACCGCCTAACTTGATTCATCCTCTCAGCACCGTACTGCCATACTAATCTACACCTAAATCCTATACTACACATCACCACCTGATTACTTATCATTAGGGATGGCAGTGGATCCCGGCCCCGGCCCGGATTCGTGGACCCGGATCCGTTTTTCCGGGTCTGGATCCTAAAATTGTGGACCCGTTGGATCCGGGTCGGATCCGGGTCCACTTGTCTGATCACGGATCCGGGTCCGGATCTGTACTGTAGACCCGGACCGGATCCGCAGATCCGTTTTTTTTTAACCACATTGGGCTGGCAGCTGGCTGGGCCTCCCCTCCATTTTAATTTTAATTTCTATAATTCTAATGTCCTAAACTTCTAAGTTTCTAGCCTAAACCCTAACACTCCTACTGTCGACCACACTCCCATTTTCCTCTCACTCCTACACTCGTTCAGTCGTTCTCCACCAGTTCCGGCCAGATTCACGCGATTCAAGCCAAGTTCCGGCCGGTTCTGGCCACCGTTTCCGGCCACCGGTTCCTGCGCACGTCACTCAGGTTCCTGCGCACGTCACTCAGGTTCCTGCGCACGTCACTCAAGTCTGTCTCTTTCTCTTTCTCTGTTTACTTTTCGAAATTTGATTTTTTTTCGTGTTATCCTTTTTCTTGTTCTCTTCTTTGATGATATTGATGATTTTCTAGGGTTTTGATTTGGTATGATATGTTTAGGGTTTCGGTTTTTCATTGAATCGAGTTTGTTGTTGAAAGTTATTGTTTGTTGTGGTTGTATTGTGGTGTTTAGGGTTTTTAATTTGTTGTGAGATTTGTTTTAAGATGTTGTGTTTCATTTGTTAGGGTTGAATTTGATTGAATTTGATTTGTTTAGGGTTGAATTTGAAGAATTAAAGTATAGTGAATGTTATCTTTGCCATTGAATTTCGAATTTCATTTGTATGTTAGTGTAGTTAAGTCGGACCCGGATCCGCAGGATCCGTTGGATCTGGATCCGGGTCCAACTTTCTCAGACCCGATGGATCCGGGCCGGATCTGGATCCAGGGATCTGAAAACGGATCTGGATCCGGGTCCACCTGGACCCGGTCCAGATCCGACCCGTAGCCATCCCTACTCATCATCATTCATCATCAAACTCCATCAACCACAACAAAATCAATTCGCCACATCATCCACAAAATCAATGCTAAACATATTCTGTACCCAACGCCTTGCTACACCAAGATAATAAATTCATCCTAATCCATGCGTAGTATTTGACCGCAACACATATTATACGCAAAATACAAAGACTCGAATAATATTCAATTTTTCAAGATCCGTACAAATCAACGACCCCGGACAGTGGTATAATATTCTTTATTATTTTCTTAAAGTTACTAACACTCTATTCATGATGTAGGTTATTAATATATTCCTGTGATTGTAAGTATTGTACATATTATACTAACTCACTGCATTCTTTTCTTTTCTTTTTTATTCTTATTTCTTTTTATGAACATATTATTTTGTATGTGCCTGATTGCAATATTTATCACTTTGTATTTATTGTTAATTAAGACCTAAATAAATGTTCTAACTAATTCAAATAATATGGACAACCTGCTAGGAACCCATTAATATTGATTGTCTAATAACTGATCACTAAATAATTAGTCTTTTTGTGTGTTTCCTGAACCCATCTAGATTAATTATTTTAGGGTGCTTTAAAATATTATATGATTATTCTTTTGCATAAAATCTGTAATGAATTGGTATTTAGTAGAGGCCAGTAATGGGCAATATAGTTCCTGACTATATTTTACCCTCACCCCCGAACTCACTTTTTGGTTCCTGACCATCTATGGAGTCATGACGGGGAAATCTACATTGGATAAGTCCCTAAGATGTCCCTTCCGTTTCAATCCAATTAGGTTTATGATTCTTCCTCTAAAGAATTGTTGGCGACTTCAAAAACATATTTTTAATAAAACCTTAACAACGCGTGTAGGCATTAAAGGAATTGAAAAATCCACGCCTACAACAATCGTGTCTCCCTATTTAAGGGTCCAATGATGAAACATACTGCGGTATTAGTTGGCGCAACCCAACGGAAGAGCAATCCGAAGAGCCAACCCAAAATAAATTTAAAGTGTGTTTTGAAATCTTATTTTAAATCCCAATTGATTATTCATGATAATCAATTGTATTTTAAGCCCATAAAATATTTTGAGTCCATTTAAAATATTTTAAAAGCCCAATTGTTTATTTATTACTCCCTCCGTCCCATAATACTCTTTACACTTTCCTTTTTCATCTGTCCCATAATACTCTTTACACTTCTATTTTTGGATATGACCCACTATTATTTTAATCCTTCTACCTTTTAAGCATTGGCCCACACTCTCTCTCCTCCAAATAAAATAATATCACTCATACTACCCACGAACTCTAACCATGGCCCACATTCTCTCTCCTTAAAATAAAATAATACTACTTTTACTAACTACTAACTCCTATCACATCTACTTTTCAATAAAATAACAATTGATAACCAAACAACAACATATCATCTAAAACTACGCGCATTGATAAGTGTCAAGAGTATTATAAGACGGAGGGAGTATTTTCAATAAATATTCTAGTAATTTAAAATCTGATTTTTATCCCGCAAAAATCAATCCCCGGATTTTAGGGGATAAAAAAATATCTTCTAATACACGTTTAAGGAAAAAAGGCCGGCAAATGAGTTGGACGCAGGCGGTGCCCCTAGCGCGCCACGTGCGCCCAGCGCATTGGCCAAGCTGTGTCAGGCGCGCCAATATGCGCCTGACACGTAGATTTGTGACTCACACAGAGTCCTGTGCCTAGCGTACCTCTCTGTGTGAGCCGTGTCCTTTTTTCTTTTCTATCTTTTTAAATACGCGTACCACGTGTACGTGTTTGACTGGGCTGGCCGCATCAGGCACACCAATGTGCGCCTGACACGTAGACGTGCGCTTGACACGTAGGTCTGCGCCTGGCGCAGGTTGGCGCATGAGGCGCATGTTCCTTTTTCCTATAAATACCTGTGATTTCCCAAATCACGGACGGCTTTTTAATTTATTTTTTCACGGGCACAAAAACATCCGAATACTTTCGAAATATACTTCGAACCTCTAAACACTCAAACACTTTCAAATACATCAATTCTTTTCCAATTCCTGATCATACTGCGTTCTTGGTTCCACGATTGCTCCGCCTGAAGATCGTTACGCTCTAAGACCTAAACCGCATAGGTACAATTCCTGAGGACCCTTGAATAATTCTATTGTTTTTATTGCCTGGAAGTTACTAACAATTTCTTGTCATGATGTAGATATTTAATTAATAATCGCGTTTATTGTATATTCTAATCCCTTTTACTATTATTTTTGTATATAATATTCATATTGTTATGAGTGTCCTACATGAATTTTTATCACTCACATGTTATTATTGCTAAACAAGACCTAAAGAATTGTTCTAACTAATTCAGATAATTTGGACAACCTGTTTGGAACCTTGTAATATTGTTGCTTAATAACTTGTCACTAAAAATTAGTCTTTTATGTGTTTCCTGAACCAACTTAGACTAAATATTTTTAGGGTGTATAAAATATTATATGATTATTCTTTGCATAAAATTTGTTGTCAATCGATATTTAGTATAGGCCAGCAATGGGCAAACATGGTTCATTATGACTATATTTGTACCCTCACCCCCGAACTCAATCTATGGTTCATTTTGACCATCTATGGAGTCAATACGGGGAAATCTACATTAGATAAGTCCCTAAGATGTCCCTACAGTTTTCAGTATCCAATTAGGTTTATAAGTTTTCCTCTAAAAATTTATTGGCGACTTCAATAACATATTTTTAATAAAACCTTAACAATGGGGAGTCAAATAACGCGCTCACACCTCGGTAGGCGAAAATAAAATCACGCCTACAATTATATAACAAATTTTTTCAACATACTACCATTTTATGTTTATGGTTAATATTAATCATTAAGTGACTGCCGCCTTAACAGTTATTGTTGGTGTCATAAGCGTCAAAGTGCGCTCCACGAAGGCAAATGCACCATACGCATCTTGCAGCGCCCGACGTAAATCCTCGCGCCACACGCATCCCACAATCGCCAGGCGCACCTAATCTCTTCTGCACACATGTTTCGGACTCTTGTGCATCTCGCATGACATGCTATTGTGGATAATCACCTTTATTCATTTGCTCATATAACAAAAAAAATTATTTTATTTAAAACGCACCCTCCCATCCCTCTTTATCTTTTTCCTTATTTTCTTTTTTTTGTTGGGAGAAGGTCGACTACGCTCCATTCAAACTTTTAAAACCAAAAAGAGCATATTTTATTTTGAGTCAATTATAACGTTGAGTCACATCCAATATTTCATTTTGCGTCCATGCATTACATTCTAGGAATTGAGTCGCGCAGAAAGTGCACTTGTAGCAAGAGTCATTCAAAAGTGTCAAATAGCAATAATGAAAACAGCAATCAATAAAGGCGCAATGCATATCAATACGACAAAATGTGCATGTCATAACAAAAATGCAGGTAACAGATATACAAGAGTAAAGCTGAAATCTAAGAAGCAGACAAGTCCCGATCTCTCGAGGAGGAAGGATCATCCTCCGGCTCCTCAATGCGAATGCCACTCGACTCGCCCCTATGCGAGCCCCTCCAGTCAAATCCTATCCCGGGCTGCGGCATGGGATACATCGGCGGCATCTGCGGCATCTGCTGCATCTGCATGTGCTGCATCCACATTAGGCTAGACCGGGAGTAAGGGTTGGAGTTGGACCTAGGGATCCCCGGCCCATGAATCCCATACCTCCCATGTCAAATCGCCCAGTAAAAGGATCCATCCGAGGCCTCTCGGAATTTAGAATCCCGAGGAGTCTAGGTCTAGAGCCTAGACTGGGTCGAAACTCTAGCCTCAGGACGAGGTCCACCCTCCTGGGGACGAGACTGCATAAAATGTCACCAAGCATTAGAAATCAAACAACTCAAGCACAATTGAAATGCAAAATGATAAGCTACCTGGTTATGCGCATCAGAGCATCGACAAGACATGCTCCTCTTCATCTTCGCCATCCCATGCTTCAGGGAATCGACCACTCGGAGAATCTGAACAACAGTCTCTCGAGGAACATGAAAACAAACACAATGCATAAGTCAAAGCAATCAAAAACAAGAATACAAAAGTTCCTGACTTTCAATACTTACTGATCTCGCATGGGCCGGCATAGCACGAACATCATGTTGTTCCGCCTCCGGGGCCACGTCCACAGTCTCCTCAACAGGCCCGGTTTCGCCAACATATCGGATTCTCAAATTCGGAACGAACGAGACGCGAGCCTTAGACGCGTCTTGTACAAAAAAAACAAGAAAACAACAATCGTTAATATTTTGATTGTAACACCCCCCATAATCCATACACGTCTAAACTACGTTGCATCGACTTTGGGAGTGTTACCGCCGCGGTGAAACGCAAGGCTTATTGAAATTAAAACACTAAATTACTCTCTACTATGAAAACTAAATTGCAGCTGAAATAACACGTATTTAACTTAACAACAACTCGGGAATCACCATTGACCCCTTTTATTTAAACCATTAACTAAGTGAATCATAAACAAACTCTAGAATGTTCAACCAAAACACTTAAAAAGTTTATAAACCAGTGAATAACCCCCGTATGCCCAAACTCATGCAGCATACCTAATCTGCTCCCTATTGAAGTATCATTGGTTCATCACAGGTCAACAAACAAACACAAACAACAAACAATCAGCTATGCTGAGTACGTACACAATCATTTAAATAAAACACTAAGCATAATTAGAATAGTAATAACAGTTCCTAAACATGATACTACAACACTTTAAAATCCATTTTTACAGTTTATTTGGCATCAAACGGGCACCATCATCTTTCTAGAATCATACGGGCTACTTAATCCTTAATAGACAACTTGGTCTATTAGATGAAATGTAAATACGGTTTCGTTCCGTTCCACATCCATCACCTTAGTATGCATACCCCCAAGATCGTACGGAACCTTCCGCCTACTTGAGTTATCAAAATTTATAAGGACACTACTGTCGTCACAGTAGGCCTGCGTAGGAGTGTAGAACAAGTCTCACACTCCCCCCATTGTTCATACTTGTAGGGATTCCAAGTACAAGTTTATCGCCAAAGATCCTTCTTAGTGATATTCATTCATACAACATTAATTTATTTTTCATTTAGTTTTCCTTCTTAGGTACATTACTCAATTCTCTAGATTAAGCAACCTCTTGTAACATCCTTGCTACAACAATTAAACCATAGGATTCCAATTCAATTCTCATTTCATGCTTGTGATACGATAGAATTACGCATACCAATAATAATTCATTCCAACTCACAAGTCATACAACAAGGAAATACATACAGATTTCCAATTGATTTCATGTTACCAAATAATCTCATCAATCATAATCAACCATAGTTCCCTATCATGATTCTAGGTTCCAATAAAACAATTCATAACCTAACATGATACTAACGTATCTAATTGAACTAGTACGTGTACGTACCTTGTAACGGAGAATCTTCGCTGACTCTTTAAAATGTTCCACTTATGAAATTGGGACCTAATCGAATAATAAAAGTAATTCAGTTCTAAGTCCTTGATATCATTAAAATAAAACCAGCTTAACTAACTAGGTAAAACTTAGTGTTTCGAATAATAAAATAAACGTTCTTGTTGGTTAAACTTTTATTTCATAAACTTTATTGAAATTAACGTATTTAGGACTTAATAGTATATTTGCAAACTAATAGTATAATAAAAAATCTGATTTCCTTTAACTTTACTATACTTTATTTACAAAACCAACTTAAACCCTTATATACACAAGTATTATAAAAATCATATTTGAGAAATAGAATTATCATAAGAACTACAACATAATTGTAAATCTGCTTTCTTTTACTAATTCTATACTTTATTTATAATACTACTTAATCCATTACAAAATCATAATTTACAATTTAATTAAAGTAGAAAGAAGAAATATATATATATTTTTTTAAAACCGAAGTGACTTGCCGGCGACACCACTGGCGACGCGACGACGGAACTCCGACAGCAAGCACTAACTAACGCCCCACGACTCCTCGCACGCACACAACTCTCGTAGTCTCGAGCCCACGCATACACCTCACTCGGCTTCGCACCCTCGAGCCCACGCACGC